>BGZK01000782.1:0-283096 GCA_005406025.1 Eumeta japonica
TTTTTCAAAATGTAAATTGTTCTCAGTGATTGTACTGGAAAATATTTAAACCTTTTTTTTTTTGCAGATTTTAAGACAGTTTACGCATATTTGTGTTAAATATTCGAGGATCTGAGTGCGAAAATAATAATGGACAAAAAATAAAACAGATTCTTTAATAGGTTTTTTTAACGTTATTGTATACACTGTATACATTAAATTATTTGTAATCAATAATTGATTGAAGCCTTCCCAAAATTCGAGTTTTCAAACCAAATTGATCGCGGAAAGTAAAAATTATTAAAGATATTCTATAATTCCACAAAATCAACACTTTGTAACGATGTTGAATAATGTACATATGTAATAAATTTTATTAATAATTTTAGAAATCTTAATTAAGATATTTACTCAATTTTAGCTTTTTCTACAAAACGATTATTATTTTCTACAAATAATCATTATGATAAATCAGTAAATAATATGAATCAGTATAAACAAAATGCTTAGTTGTTATTTTTTTATAGGCAAAGAAACGATATTTCTTTAATTTGTACCGTGCACTACTGTTGATAAAACAGTGAACATTTATTGATGTAATCCCTAGATAGCGCAGGCTAGTAACGGCGGCCATTAGAGGTTAAAGCAGTTAGTTGACATTGAACAGGACCTGCCGTGATTAAGTATATTATTATAAAATATTGTAAATAGGAAATTAAATTTACATAAAAGATTTGAAATGTCGTTTCTTTGATTTAGGTAGGTAACTATGATTGTTGTTTAACTGTTGTTATTAGTGTATGTAAATATTATAATAAAAGCTTTGATTTACAAAGCACTACAGGTATTTTCATAAAGATATTCAATACACAAACACACACACACACACACACGCACACACACACCCACATGAGCACAGAATAACACATAATCAATCTGAAAGTTTTCAGAAAAACTTTCTAGGCCCTCGAAAAGTTGACATCTGATGAAATATCGATTTTTGAAAAATCGGTATAAAAACTATAACTTTTCCAATTTTACGTAAACTTAAAGCTTTATTAACGAGCACTTTAAAAGAACGACAAAAAGAGAAACCACAAAAAGATTTAATTTGGTTTGATGATTTCAAATAATTATTACAAGCATCGAATCAATTTTTCACCATCGAAATGGAAGAAAATAGTTACATTTAAACAATATTTATTAACAATGTTTTATGGGTTCGTGTCTATTTACTGCATCTCGTATTGTATACGGGTCGATGTCGTGCCGTGTAAAGACGTCACACACGACCCGACGTCAACGTCCCCGGGCGCGCGTGAAGAACACAGTCGAGATTTTCATCTTGTTTCGTCCATTTATCGTGAGGCCAATCTCGGTTAGGGCCTCCTCGAGTGCCGATTTATTTACACCTTATGGTCAATTTTTACGTTGGGAGATAGCGTGAAGTAAGTATATGTTTTATTTTTCGGCATATAAATCATTTATTAGTATACTTTCTCATAAAAAGTGTTATTTGAGGATTGTGTTTTCTACAAGAAATTCGTGGCTTTGGATAAATAAGCTTTTTATTTGATGCCTTCTTCGGCGAACTCGACGGCCTTTTCGACTCCCTGCTGCCTTGACTGCAAAAAAAAAATTGAACTTTGCTATTTAAATTTCAGCTTTTTGCATTAAAGGGTTCGTAATAAAAAGAGACCATAATTGCTGTAGATAGACGTACATCAAAATTATTCAGTTTTAATAAAAAAAAATTTAAAAATATATAACTTGTCCTTGAAATTTTACTATTATGATTACCTGAAAATATATGTAATTTAAAGAGTCAAATATGTAGTTTTTAAAATAATATGATAATATTTCATTTTTTATTGCTTTAGATTGGTTATCTGACAACAAGAATAAATATCTATTTGAAATTTTGAATAGAATATAAATATTTTTTTAGATTTTATAACGCAGTAAACTATTTAGCCGCCTAATATCCATGGTAATAGTTCAAAAAATGTACTATATATATAACATACTGCAAATCTAAACATTCATACAATGCAAATGTTGCAAAAAGGCCATTTAAAATGATTTTTTAATAATTTGTTACTACCAAAATTAAAAAGAAAACTTTTAATCAATATCCACTTTGTTTATGCATAAAACCATACTTAAAAACCAAAATTTAGAGTTGCTTTTAAGAGGAAACCCTAGATATCGTGTTTTTTTGTTTTGTTTTTTAAATAAACACGAATATAACGCGTTTTTATTTCAAACACCGGGCACATAAATCAAGAGGGACCTCATCAATTTTCCGTCATTTTCCTCCAACGTCGATTCTCCCGTAAAAGTATCGGTGATATATTATTCATTCTTCTAACAACAGCATAATTGTTATGAACATGTTTGCAATGTTCCATTTAACATTCGAAAGGCTACATTTGCAGCCATTTTTTTTAAATAGTACAGTTAAAATACGTAACACGCTAAGGTTTTTTTCATACAAGAATAACTTTTACAAGATGTTCATTTTTATAGGACACGACGTAAAGAAATAATCTAGATGAGGCACATTCGATTTAGTTTAAAACGTTAAATTCTAGCGTAAGCAGCACACAAACGTTTTGAATGTATGTGGTACAAACCCTGAACGTCATTAGTATTGTTTAGGGATCCGTACCTCCAAATGAAAAAAATAATGGTTGCGCTTAAAGGCTCACTCGTGTATCTATCTGTCTGTCTGTCTGTCCGTGAGTTACAGCCAATTTGTTCTGTATGTTTTGGAGCGACTAAGTTGATATTTAGCATACATATATGTCTATTACTCAGACACGCTAGAGTAATATAAATATATGAATTTTGAATATGAATCACTTTTGGAGTGCAAATTAGAAAATTAAAAAGAAGTCTTGCAAACTGTATTTATTATGTGACATATAAAATGAAAGCACTGCTCATGAGGGCTTTTTATATTTATGTATATATTTTTGTAATAATACAAATAGCTGTAAAGTTATTAAAGAAATAAATGAAAAAATCTCATTCATCCTTATATTTTCAATTATAATTGTCTCATACAATTTTCCGTCGAAGATGAAAAGACTTGTAGGGTAGTGATTTCCGCAAATTCACCCTAAAACAGTCCCTATCTTTTATACAAAGGTATAATAATGGATCGACAATAGTCATCACGTACCTTACTGCTATCCCAGAACTTATCAAAGACCTAGTACAAGAGGCTCGTTATTATACCCTTAGCCTAAAGAAGTATTTTTCATATTAGGAATATATAGCAGCTTTCCAATCTTTCATACTCTTTATTTATTCCATAATTTCTTACATTTAATTTAAATTTTCATTATTACAGATAAATATAAAAATAATCTTTGTTACCAACAGCGACGTTGTTGAATATGCAGAAGTGGCTTAGTTGATATAAATAAATAAATAGATCTATTTATATTAAGGAGAAGTAATATTACATTTCTCAACTTCCCACGACAAGCTTTTGGAATTCAATAACACATATTTAATTGTTTCGCGTATTCTTCTATATCACTATCACAACATTATTTTTTTGAATACGCGTTAACAAATTTTAATAAGAGCTTACTTCATGGCAATTTTTTCATTTATTGTTTTCTCTAATGTCTACAGAGTGACTTATCTAAATATAACGCTTTAGCGAAACTTAAAACGGTACAAGATAAAGGCAAACTCTTTTTTAATAAATATAAACTGATACAATAACTTTATTGGTAAACTGTGGTATTAGCCTGAAAATAGACGATCATTACTATTATTTTGTTTTTTTTTAATTTCATTTCGCATAAGCAACAAATATTTGTATTGGGCAAAAAAATCTGGGCGAAAAAGTTTGTGAAATGAATAAAAATATCTCATGCAACTCTAACATACAAGAATTATATATATGACGTTAAAGTAATAAAACATATTAAAACACATCTTAATAAATATTTTATATTGCAATGTCAGAATTAAGTACTCGAAAGCAAATGTGGGATGTGATTAAAATTAATTATATTATTGTATTATATATCACTATATTACAAACATTTCCGAAAACATCCGAAATACATTTTAATTCTTGAACGGTATAATAACGAGTTTGATGCTTTTCTTTTTTAAAGAAACCCCATTCAAAAGTCTAGCACTGATAAATGTCAGAGAACGCGGAGGCGACTTAATGGGCTCTGAGTCACCGATGCACTCCTTAGAAAAATGTGCATTCAAAATTTTTTTTCTCCTAAGACTGTTATAGACAGGGGTGCCTTAAATGTTTAGATCGTGGTATATGTGCAAAACGTAAATAAAACAGTAATAATTTTTACAATTAATAAGGATATTACATTAGTACATAAGCTGAACAAAAAATTTTTTCTTATGATGACAATATACGTACAATGCTTAGCAATGGTTTCTTTTATAGGATTTATTAGAGGTAAATGAGCATGCGGGCTATCGGAGCGTAGAAAATAATGTATATCCACAACCCCAGAGTAGTCACCTGTGCCTTGCCGGTCTTTTAAATAAGAATACGTTATTTTCTTGAAGGTTTTCTTGCGAAAACTCCTTGGAAATACCGCTGATGGCAAATCACTCTAGAATACGGTGGTATCCTTCCACGTACGGTGGTACGTGGAAGGAAATTGTGCACAAATCGTATGTAGAACGCCAGCCTTCAAAATGGTTCAGACTAGAGACATAGATCTGATTTATACACGACAATAAGGTAATTAACGAATATGGATTTTATACTAAACACGCCCTTTTTGAATGTTAGAGTTAGGAGGTTGTATCTTGAGCCCCTCAAGGTTTGTCCTGCTACTTTTCGGGACTGGTAACAACCGTTGTCACCAGTGTGGTGACAACGTTTGTGACATGCAGCTTAAAGCTCTCTTCGAGGCACGCTTCGAGGCCCTTAATTCGACTTAGTTTAAGAATCGTTGCTCGATTCATACGTGGTTAGGATTGAAGCCTGCTACCTTTCTGATGGAAAATAAAGTTTTTGACTACTCTGCCACCAAAGTTCAATGCCATTGCTGAAATAAGCAACCCAAAATAATTAGGTTTATTTGTATTTATAGGTTATTGTTACTTACGTTTAGCCCTTTTACTCAATAGAACGTTAATGTATTTTGAGAATTTGTAAAAAAATTGAACAAGAATAAATAAAGCAGTGAAACCACATACTAAAAACCCAACTTCCCAACTTCCCAAGCGAGGAAACTAGGTTGGAAATTTCTTTTATCCCGAAAATTGTTTTTCTTAAAACTCTGACAGGTAATCCGGAATGAACTTTGTCATTTGGGTTTCCGATAAACTTGCTCTTTTAAAACTTCGCTCTTTCGGCGGTAATTCAATTTTAGGATCAAGAAATATTATTCTAACCTCAAAGGAAATCTTTATGTCAGGAGCTATTTGGTTATTTAGTACGTCAGTTACAGGTACAATCTTCTTGGTAACGGTAACAGCGATTAAAAAAATATTTTAATGTCCGTAATGGCTGTACAATATTGAATAGGCATAAACAAGTATAAAAAAAAAAATAAAAAAATATATTTATTCAAACTTGCATAGAATTTTTTTTTTCAAACTTTCTTTTAAAATTAAATTAAATTTTAAAAGACAATTAAATACCTAAAGGCTCTTCAAAGTATATTTAATCTACCTTTAAACTGACAGTTGATTTTTATTTGCAAAATAATCTAATGTAAGTAAATAAATGATAATATCTGCATTATAATGATGTAGGTATATTTGATGAAGATCCATTATTTTGAATATGTCGATTAATATAAACCTTAATAACTAACATTACTGATATTCTGAATGTTTGTCTCTTAAATGATGTCAAGGTCTATATACACAATTAAAGTGAAATATTACCAAATGTATTTGTTTACAACAAATACACCTTTTTCTTAAATGACTAGGGATAATGCTTTGTTTAACAATACATGAAAATGATTAGTAGTTTATTTCCCATTAATCATCTTCGAGGTGGAGATCTGTGATGTCTTCTTATCCCTCTAAGAAATAGGCATGTATTGCGATAGATAGTATTGACAAATAATAATCACAATGTGAATAGAGAAAATTACGTAACGTTATATAAAAAAAAGGATTATTTTTGTTACCGTTTACAAATTTATTACACCTTCAAAGAAATTATGAAGACATGGTGAAATTCTCATCGAAATTTATTAGTAGTGTATTTTTACATTAACATAAGACACAGCATACGTCTAAATAAGTTTAATTCAAAATTATTCTTAGGTCGGTTTACATTCTCAAGTATTAAATCAAAAACGTGGTAAAACGACACGTTTATATTTTGGTCATTTTCGTCATCTCGGAACGTATAAAATACATTTTTTCTGCATTTTCCATTACAAATTACTTAACAGTGGAATGAATATACTTTTGCAGTAAATAGTCTTCAGGTAAACAAAAACGCCTGATCGACAGGTGGAAATTTAAATACCGTTAAAATGTAAATAATCTCGATGTGGCCACAAGCATTATATTTCTTTTAACGCGATTTCACGCAACGCTGACCGCAAGAAGTTTCCCCGTATTAGGTCAAAATTTTACGGCAACCCTAACTGCCGAGGCGCCGGGTTTAAACTGCCTTTATGGGTCGTAAACCACGGGTTATAAAGAATAATGAAGTACCAACTTGCCGAAGGACGTGGTTCGCACTTGTTTACCGCCGTGTAATGGGATTTCTTACGCAATTAAATTTAAAACAAAGTTAAATAGGGAAAGCCCAATGACGCCGCCGATGGAGAAGTTAATTTTTAAATGCGTCCTCTTTTAAAAGATACGTTAGATAGAAGCATATTTTGTTGTTTATTTGCCGATGGCAATGGGTGGCTAATAAAGAAAAAAAATGATATCTATAAGTTCTAATGAAATGGTTTATTTATGTCTAAAATTAAGTAATAATTACAACTTTTCTTACAATCAAGAAGCAGTTTTAGGGAACATGTAATAAATATGTTTAGCAGCCAAGCAATATGTTTGGCTGTAAAAAATAAATCTTCATTGAAATAATTTTCTGGTTATCTACAATTGTCTATAACATTGTAAGACAGAAAACTGCGTCGTTTTGACAAGAGGTACACTTAAAAATTTTCAAATTTTGACTTATAATTTAACTGTTAAACTATCTACAGCCATTTCATTTTTGTACAATCGTGAAAGTCCCAATTACTTACATCAAAAATTGAATTAACAGAAAACCAGTGCAGAGGAAAATGGGAAATGCATATGATGATAGAATATTAAAAATTTTATGAACTTGTGTGTGCCTGTATCTGATGCTTTCTCGAGATAATAACATGAACAATACATCACTCTAGGTAAAACAGGCAGCAGATAACATAAAATCGTTTATTCACAATTTGATGCCATAAGCTAAATATTATGGATCATTCGATGAAATATTTCATAGCTATCACAACATATAATTGTATTTAGTATAATTAAATAGTAAACTTATAGGCCCTCCGTTATTTTTAAAATTCTGATAAAATAAATATTCTGAACAATAGTTCTTAAGTTGCGGATTTTTTTTTTGCGTTTCAAATCTATTTATTGTTTTATTTTGAAATCGAATCAAAATTTAAGCCATCAAGAAAAAACATGGAAATCAAATAAGATCGGTCAACACACGTACAAACGATGTGAGTTTTAAGGTTGTTGTATTGAAAAAAATGCTATTTAATTATACTTAACCATCTCAAAACAGTCAAATATGTCATATGCGATATACGAGAGCGGTATTATTCTTACACGTCCTAAATGTTTATTAAAACTATAATTCGTTTAATTTCTTACCAATTAACAATATAGAAAATGGTATGATTAATTACGTACCTATAAAAATATAAAAAGAAACATTCTTTCAATACTGAAGAATATTCCTTAGAAAATTTTAAACTCATATAGGTTTTCACTGTAAGAATTTTCATAGAAATCTAAGATTCCTCACGATCGTGTACCTCTACGTTGGCGCCAGGTGGCATAATATTCGAAAGGAAAAATAAGCAATTTCAAACTGCAAGTTCTCATTTCTGATAATTCACATTTTCAAATTTTTCGTTGGGTCTTTTCTTTCATAGAGAAAGGTGCTTCCGTGATTTAGTTCTCGAGTTAAGGGATACTTCTACCTGCCTCAATGCGGTCATTATTTCACGATTTCTGAGCCCGGTAAAGCCTTGGTCTTCTATCGTACATAAATATTTCTAAATATGGATAGATTAATGATAAATAATTCACAAATGGAGTTTAACTTCAAAACCATGAAACTTTCATCATTTTGAAATGACGTCAATTTGTTTTGGTTTTGTATTATTTTGATGATGATCATTAACAATATATTTTAAATATACATTAAGCCAGCTAAAAGACGAAATGTACGAATAAACTTGATTCAATTATTAAATAAGCTTGTTTTTCTTAATATTCTCTTATTGATTACATCCATGATATCAAAAACCTGTCATTGGTAAGAAATAAAAAAAATGTTTTGATGATTATATCCATAAAGTTGATGCTACGACAAAAATACACCTCGGAGATTAACACGAGGAATAACTTTTAATTAATTTTAAATAACCTATCTAACAACATCCTGTAGACGGGATGTGCGACAAAAATTCTTTTCGTCTCTTAATTTTCTGTATGGAAAGCCACCCAATATTTTTTTGTAATATTTTGACATAAATTTTGATGGGTCAGTAAAATACCTTCCTATACGATTTCAAAAAAATCTAAATAAAAAATGGCATGATTGAAAACTTATGTAATTACAGATAGATGGACAGAGAAATGGGATGAAACTATAATGTTTCTTTTTTTGCCTTTAGCTACTGAATCCTACAAATAATTCGAAATAATACTTACCTCAGCAAAGGCTAGGTTAATTCACGAAATGGTGCAGAATTTATTCGTTGGATTATGCAATATTTATAATGATAGAATTTAGGGGCAGACGTCAAAAACATAAAATAAAAGAAAGAAATACACATATCCACAGGAAAGGAAAAAAAATAATTATGTGTTAACTACCCCTAAATATGTTATAATCCTAAAATATTATAATCCCTATCAATTAGGACAAGTGGTCTTCAAGAAAAAAGGCTATTCATTTTAAAAAACCGTTAACGCACACGCTTCCTCGGGGATGCGGGTATCTATGGGCTGCGGTAATCGTCTACGGTGATCAGTGACTCGTATACTTGTTTCTACCTTTGAATTTAAAAAAAATAAATAATAATATTGAATATTTAACTCACTATAAACTATATTTATCGACCGATCGTTTTTTTTCATTTTTAAAAATATATCTACCTTTGAATATGAAACGTGACGTAATAGTCATTTTCATTTTCTATAGACAGGTGAACTATGTACATAATATAGTGTATTCGCTTCTTTTAAGATGAATTATTCTTATTTCTCAACTAATTTTATAAAACGTACGGGTCTAAAATCATAGGGATATCGTTATATTTTTAATATACTTCTTTATTTAGAAAAAAATTTACAATTATTGGTGCTTACCGCTGAACATAATTGCAAAGAAAATTTAAAGCGACATTAATATTTGTTTGTCTTTTTTTTTGCATTATTTTTCAACACAGACACTAAATATAAAAAAAAAAACAGTCAATTGAGAATATGACTCGCACCTTGAGGATTCGATAGAAACTTAATTATGTATACAAATGTTTTATCTATTAAGTCTCGATGGTTTTTAGGGTTCCGTATTCAACAAGGAACCTTTACTATTACGCCATGTCTGTCCGCTCTTTTATTTGTCCGTGGATTAATTCAGAGACTCTTTACACTAGAAAGCTATAATTTAGCACGGGTACATATATATATACAATAATCACGATGACAAAGTCGTAGAATAAAATACTTAAACTTTTTTTTTTATTTTCAGTTACCTCATCTTAACTTAGACATATTTTTTTCTCGCTCATCACATGGTATGGGGTGCTTTTGGATAGTTTATTCAAAAACATTGCGTGTCTTTAAAAACGATTTTTTGATTTCTGTTACTAAATTCTATTAATGTTTTGTAATAGAATTTAGTAACAGTAATAAGCATTATTAATAATTCAACTATTGTTGTACTGTTAAAAATTATAAATTTCTACCAATCAACCGAACTAAAAGGTGAAAAATAAATTGTGGAAAAAGAGTGGGGCGCTTTGTGCCACATTTTTCGTATATAGAGCAACCCACGCTTTTTCCACAATAATACTAGTACTTTTCGTCATTGTTCATTATTTTTTTGAGTTCATATTACGGTTTATTTTTCACTTTTGAGTTTAATGTGCTTTAAAAGCGTGTTTTTTAGTTTTTTTTTATTTCCTTCGTACGTACGGAATCCTTGAATTTGAAATATCCAAATTTTCTACAATGAGAGACATGGTAATTACGAATCGACTTCTTTGCATATAAAAATGCCTCTGCAACCATTAAATTTATTTATACATCTAAACTATGATTTAAAATGTACATATTTCCATTTTTTTACGTTTACTCGAATAAATCACGCGACAATACGCCAGTAAAATATACAAAACGGAATACCCGTACAAATAAGAGACAAAAATAATACATTTCTCGTTTTAGTATGCGTTCTCTTTCAAAAGTAAAGCAAACTGCTGGAATAGTTTATGAAATATGAATGAAGTTGTCGGAGTCTTTATCGAGAAAATTATTGAGTTTTATTCAAGAGGCAACTGTTGTGTATCTACCTGCTTGAATCTTTCATGAAGTATCGAAGTTGCTGTGAGTGACTTTTTCTATCATTTTCCTCATAATATGAAAATACTGATAACGGCAAAATCTTTCCTTTTTGGGAAAAAAGGTTTGGTTTGATAAAAATCAGTTACAAACAAAATTTGTTTTCATTTACAACAAAAAATGACAATTTTAAAGATTACATATCACAAAAATTACAATTGATTATTCGGAATTCCTGTTTTAAATTATTATTTAATCTCATATATTCATTATTACGAAAATTCTTCATAATATATTTAATTAAAGTTAGTAAGTTCAAAACAATACTAATCTAATGATTTTCATATCCATTTGCAATTCATTAGACTCAAATTCATGCTTTAAAACTGCAACCCATTTCAAAGTTGTTTTGCAATGCATGTGTTACAGATTACAACATTGAATAACTATAATTGTTTTAATGGTGGAAAGTGACTTAAACAATTATAATTGTTTAAGTGGTGTTTAATAAAGGAAAACATCATGATGAGATCTTCGTATGGCAAAGTTTTATTAAAAAATTCTAGAAAATGTTCGATTCGCAACACGCATTGAGTTAGCGGGGCAAAACAAATTATTATTAAGAAAACTGCTCTACAGTGAAATGGTACATGGATTACACAGTCTAGCATATTATGTTTATATTAGAAATTCTTATAGTTTTTCTTTCATAATTTTGAACATCTTAGTCAACTTCTTCGATATTGTACAATGAATTTTTAGAATGTTCGTTTCCTTAATTTAAATTGTAGCCATTACACGAACGTATCGAGTAATGTATTTAAATGAAAAATTCTAAGAGGCAAGTACAATTACATGCTTACAAATTTTATGTTTTAAATAATGTGTTTTGAAGTAATTTGAAATAACATATATAGCTAAATTAAACTCAAATTATCTAGCAGGCCAAAACTCCCATTAATACTCGTAAACTGTTTATGAAGTCTTCCACTCGACATTACAATCATGAATTTAGAAGCTGTATTTAAAAATAAGTAATGAAATTTCAAAAAAAAACCGACCGCAGTACAGAATTCGCAATGCACGGTACGAAATTTCCATAAATATCACAGGTAGTTAAAACGAAAATAAAGTGTAAATATTGGGTTAGGGAAAAAGATTTTTCGCATCATATATACAAGATAATTTTTCATCCTATTTTATTTACATTTAGTTATAATATATATATATACCTTTTTTTAAACAACTTGTTGCCCTTGTGTATGGAATGACATAATCCCATTTTTGTAAAAATTTTGGGACTTTTGATTAAAAAATTGCGACAAACAATTTTGATTGTCCTCTCTTGACGTTAACCTAACACTACCTAAAAAATTCTGAAGAAACCGAAACGGGTGAAAATCCGAGGGTGAAAGGTCAGGACTAAATGGTGGATGTATTAACATTTCTCAACCAAATTTTCATGAACCCATTCCCATGATATTTTTCGCTTGTTCTTGTCGTAGGTAATCCATATTTCATCACTAGTGATCAATCTTTTCAAAAACGGCTCGGTTTCATTACAATTCGAAAGAGAATCACAAATGAGTACATGAGATCATATGGGACCCAAGTATCGGACTTTTTTGCATATCCAGCTTCTTACAAATGGGCTAATACTGTTTTCTGCTCAATTCGTAGCTTTTCAGCTACTGTGTAAGAACTAATATGCCGAAGCTTTCTTTTTTCCAAAATGGCATGGCCTTTATCCAAATTACAGCACTGAAAACGCTCAAAACAGTTTTGTGCTACTCTTACCGACATTGCATTAGGTCCATAAACGTCACGTTTTTTTACGCGGCTTGTGTCGTATTTTTACCTTTTATTATAATAAAACTTCAAAAGGTATCGAATTGCTACGTTAGATTCATTCATTTTGGTGGACAAAAAAACAATAGAAAAATGGTGGGACACTGTTTTTACCTTTTATTTTTCTCCTTTCAAAATATCATCCATTTAATGGTATTAAAACCAGCCAGATACAAACAGCACAACCAAAGAGATTTTACTGCAACTTTTTACTTATTATGATACAAAAGAATTTTTTCTCCGACCTAATACGTCTGAGACTAACCGTTATAAATGTGCGTTCGTGGAAATTAAAATATCTCTTTAAACAAAGTACGGGGGAAAACATGGCACTAAATCGCGTGAAACAGATTCTTAGGTATACAAATAAAAATACTAAAATATATTACGAATTCATAGAAACGCAGTGTGATTCATTCCTTTTGACGAGCTTGTGCCCTTGGAAATAATAATAAAAATTTATTTCGAATTTGGCTTTCGGCTTTTATTTCGAATGTTTTTAATTCGACTAAGGCGTTTTTCTATAAGTATATATAAAAAAAGTCAAATAAATAAATCATTATAAGAAAGACGAGTTTCGGTTCACATAAATTGTCAATGACATGTGTCGTGTTTGAAGGCACGCTTGATCATTCGTTAAAAATATAAAAGGAATATACACAGTACATCTCATGCTATAAGATTTTGGCCCCGATTTGGATGTCCAAAATTATTAAATTTGAATTTTATTATAAGTTTATACACATTTCACTACATGTATTGTGTGATCATGTTTGTTCGCATTTCGATATAGGGACAATTTATGTATATTATCATGAGTTGTATTATTGGATATGATTAATATTGACCTTATGAATTGAATTAGGTATAAAATTTGTGTATTTTGATTTAGATGATTAGGCTAAGTATCGATGATTTAATTAGATTAGGTATGAAATTGAAGACAGATTTATTTATAATGAATTAGGTGATAGATGAGTTATCGCTTTATTTGACGGTTTAGATATAATTGTTGATTTATTTGATTGATTAATTGATATCCATTGGTAGGTGATTTAGTTTTATATGATTATTTTATTAAAATTTATTATTTCAATTCACGTCATGAATTGAAATAATAATTTTTTATATAATTATTTTGTAAGTTTAAATTAAGTTTCGTGTATGATTCTTTACATGAATCCAATAAGAAATGATAATATGCGCGCTTGCATTAAAATCTCTAGACAAAAAAAAGGGCAGATAAAGCTGCATTTGTCCTTACAAAAACCATTGAAAGGAAAACAATACAACCGGGCGTGGTAGAATGCGCCGACGTTGAGCCGGGCGCAGGAGTAGAGACAGTCGATTTTGGAACTAGGAGATGCGAGGTCGGGCCGCACCCCGGAAGCCGCGATCAACGCTGAGCTCGGCGCGACAGCGGGGGAGTCGAGACGAGCGAGCTGTTAAGTTACGAAGCAGTCTGCAGCCCATCGAACAGGTTACGGACGGTAACTCAATAGGAAGTCCCCACTTTTAATATTGATTCTTATACTGTGCAGGTTTCCTAATAAATAGGCATCTTTCAGGCCATCGTTCATTTGTCTGAATGAGCACAGGCTCCCGGGAGCTGTCCATAATAATGAAATATAGTTTATTAAGTAACCGAGATAATAAATTTCCCTTTTTGCATTTGATCTCTCTCGGTGATATCATATTTAAAAGTACCGGAGGTAGATGAGCAGGTCTGATAAGCATCAGGACTGTTCGTCGAGGGTTATATGGGTCCCCAAGCGGGGCCTCATCTGCAAGGAAATCAGGTGAAGCTCCTGGCTCCATTGTAAATTGAACTCCTATCCCCAGAGCTTGTTTTGGTATATAAAAGTCAAACATTGTTAAAGAGTTACGTAATAAATAATTTGCTCATACTGAGCTTCTACGTTAATTGCCCTAGTGCTAAGAACGTTTATTCTGAGGTTGCGATGTTTGAGAAGTATCGAGTATACGACTTTATTCTGTACAGACATTTGCAGCGTTGGCGACACTCTAGAAAACTCTTTCTGCGTTTATGCTTAATATTGAACCCATTAAAAAAAAATAATTGTCAATACATTATTACCATACGGATTAGAGAGACAAATTGGGCCGAATAATTCAATTTACATGGCAGACAAAAATGTGCCGCCGACCCCCAAAACTCAAAAGAGCTACACTGCGGTTGCTCTAAATACCTAACGGTCGCTACTGCAGACTGATTTCGGTACAACGTACCGAACGAATGGGGAAACACCCTGACGCTGTAAGCGCGGGAATAGAGCACACGGTTCTATTTTTCGTATAGCTTGAAAAGCACGCAAAACGAAACATCAGCCCGTGGAGTTTCGTGACAATCCGATGTAATCTAAGTTTTTAAATGGTGAACAGAGGTTAAGAGTCGAACTTCTGTTCCCGATTCAAAGCCAGACTGTTTCGCGCTACATAATTTTACTAAATTAATTGACTACATGATCACGCGGGCTAAAGCATATATGTAAAATCAAACAGTTAATATACATGTAGCCCATATAGGGTTCCGTTTCACACGTCATGTTATATAGCATACAATAGCGTTTTAATTAACCGAAAGGAAATTTTGGAAGCAGACGGGACTCATTCTATTTCCATATATTTTAATGTGCCAAATTAAATTTAAAAATAGCCCCGATTATAAAAGACAAAGGGTATTATTTTAAATAGATTCTATACATGTGGACAATCAACGACTAAAAAAAATGTTTCAATACGATATTACATAAGGCAATGAATATCGATATTCTGTTTAGTTATCTCTACGAATTTTGTTATCGCACAAAAAAGCAACCGCGCTTAAAGGTAATTTCTTTTCACAGTCAGCTAGAGAAATACTACCAAGCAAATTTTAAGATGATATTAATCGCCTCTCCATAAGTCTATTGGCTTTAACTAATACAGTGTATTCAAGAAGAACAAAAAATGCAATGAAAGAAGAAATAATTAGTTCTTTCTAAATAAATAAAAAAATCCTTATGACGACTTCTCAGTGTTATTTCTACAACGTGAACTGTCTACAATGGCACAGCGGTTTTTAAATCGTTGTGCCATATGTAGCGTAAAATACACGGATAGTTTATTTTACGCTGATCTGATCTTACTAAAGGGACGTAAGGTTCATTTTACGGTTTATGACTATTTCGTTTTAGTAGAGAAAAATACGTATTTCGTTTGTTGAATGTCTCGCTTTAGAAAAGTATTACTTAGAATTAAACCTTATTACGTTCGCGTAGGATTCTCTTTATCTTGTATAGTATAGTTTGTTTTCTAATCCGAAGAATTATGCTGCACCGATGACCTATAAAGAACTATTGCTTCATAAACGCGGTTCCGTAACTATTTTATAATACTATTCCGTAACTATTTTAAATGTGAAAAATACGTATTTCCATGTCCAGATTACATTTTTAGATTTGTTTTTTTTTATTAGTCGAATACTAGCTTTTTATAACAATTCATGATTAGTATATTATTTTAAATTAAATTTTGATTTTTAAAAACTAAAATTAAAATTTAGTCTTTTATTCCAATTGGATTCTTCATAATAATTTATATAAATGTATTAATTCAGTGTAACTACTGAATATACAATTTCTAAGCAATAAATGTTGCATTCTACAGGGACTACAAATACAAAATTTCACAAGTTGTCAGAATTTTTGAACAGTCGCTGCATAATTTTATTCTTTACGGTGCATTATTTATATTGAGAAAACCTTCGATCCTAACGGGGGTCCTCCGAAAACACTTTTAGTTTTCCTTTCTACCAAACATTCTAAACGTAAAAAAAAAATATCCTTACATAATGTGAACATTTTTAATTTTTAAATTGTAGTGTACACGCATTCATTTCGTCAAAATATAAAACACATTTAACGACTAACTTAACTTAATAACAAGGTCAATAAGAAACTGGGTCGTTACGCTAAATATCCTGTTTGTACGCAAATGGCGACCGAGTATCGCTCATTTGGCGTTGCCCCAAAAAACAGGAAAAAATAAAACTATTGCGATGTCGTGCTATAAATTTTGAAATGTTTGTACCGGATGCATGAGACGTATCGAGTTAGTTTGGGTAATAGATACTTTCTGAAAATTGAGTTATGATATCTAAAAATGAACGAATGATAAATTAAGGAAAAATCAAAAAAAAAAACTACAAATAAATACTCAGAAAAAATTTTATGTTTTTCGCATACCTCTCTCATGCTGGACTTACTTCTAAATCTGATAAATTAATTCACGATTTCGGAACCAGTTGTAGTTTAGATTATATTTCCAGTCATTGAATTTAATTTATCCATTGTTAGTAAGACTTCTATAAATCCTTTCTAGGTATTGATATAAAAGTGATTTTCTTTCATTTGTACTATACCGGGTTCATAATGGAATAATCTATGGATCCATTTACGTAACAAAAGTACAGTCCAGGATGAAAAATATAGTATATTATCACGTAGTTAATAAAGACTGCTATTAGGCAAAGTTTTATAGAAAATAGTGTATTAATGTTATGTGAAAACGGGACAAACATACAAAACAAGTTAAATTTTGTATATAAGTTTAAACACAACTTCAAAATTCTGTTACAATATATAAACTCATACAACACACGTACAACGACACGACAAAATGAAATGTACGTATTTTAATTTCAAAATAAGTAAGCCATATAAGTAAATCCTAAGTAGTATTACTTACGTTTTTTTTTTAAATTGTTTCTGAAATCGACTCCAAGAAAAATGTTTATCAGTAATCTGTTCCATCGTGATAAATATCGCGAAATAATTTATAGCATTTTTCATTTTAATACTATTCTATCACTTCAATTTTTTGAAGTTATAAAATTTGCCTTGATAACTAAAACATTAGAGAATTATTCACATTATACAATTTTCAGTATAGTAATTTTACAATCATAATTTATATTCTAGTGATGCTCACGGCCTTCTTGTTAAGACGTCTTTGAAAAGAAGGATAGGGTAAGAACGCAGATATGTATTAAAATGGTCCGATGATGGTATTATAATAAAAAATAATAGGTATTACTAAATTTATTTTTATATAACGTACAACACAATAAAACAAATTGTCTACGATTAGTTTTGTGCACGCTTATTTTAATGATGTCCTCCTCTCATTTTTTATAATTAGTTTAATTTTTGACAGCTGCACAAAAAATTGACAACATTATTTTCCATCATCCCTTAAAGTACGATTTCATGATGTCTTAAGGTAGTAACCTTAAGACATTCCAACGGTGCGGTGCGCACGTTGACCGCACCAGCCACTTTTTAGTTCCTCTGACCACTGGGTAAGTAGCGCGGAATGTAGTGGCTGTGATAATACAGGAAACTAGGAGTGATTTATGGCGTATGCAGATGGATCGTGTGAAATTGGGTACTAAAAGACTGTCACAAGGAAGGAAGAAGAAGACAACGATGTATTTATTATTTAGAATAAGGAGACCAATAAATGCAATGTTTAAGACGACAAATGCAGAAGGAACGTATAATACTTTAATTGAAATACATCTCAATAATAATGAGACCCTATTCAGAGAATATTGCAGATTACATTACAGGCAATTCGATTTTCTGTTGAGTTTAATAAGTAAAGACGTTTTAAGCAAAACACCAATAAAAAGAATAAACATGTATCCCGGAGAACAATTTTTTTTCGTGTTACGGTTAGTATTCATTGTTATTTATTTTTTCCACATTATATACGATTTCTGTAATAACAGACATATCAGTAGGGTGAAGATTTTGATAATGTTGATGCTCTAGTCAATTATAATTATTTACTACTAGCGGCCGCCAGCGGATTCGCCCCTGGTGTCTTTTTTTCATATAAACCTTGACAAATTATATATCTATACCTTCCTCATAAATTACTCTATCTATTGGCGAAAACTGCATACAAATCCATTGAGTACTTTCTGAGTTTATTGCGAACAGACAGACAGACAAACGCGACGGAGGACTTTATTTTATGATATGTTGTGATAATATGCGATAGTGATGATGTGGAAATTGTTGAATAACTTGTAACTGACGTGTTTGTTTGTTGTTTGTCTGTTTGTATTTCGTACTTGGATAAAATGTCAAAAATGTCAACTTTAGCTTGTAACATTAAATTACGTGGGAGTGCCTCAAGGGTAACTTGTACATTTTCGCGCAGTGAAGTTATACAACTTAAATTATTTGTATTTTGTTGTTCTAACTGCCTTATTTCTTCCCTATGCTTCAAAACATTCAATAAATCTTCTTGAACATTTTGCTTTTCCTTTTTTTCGGCAACCAACACGCTGAGAGGAAGAGTTTTCAGTGTTCATCATATCCCGAGAGCTTGTTATTTCATTTTCATCAGCTATCATGAAAGAGTATCGAGAGTTACTTGTTGACGCTATATTTGGTATATACGAATTAGAGCTATCTGCTGTACGTGGGTCATTATTGGAATAAGTCTGTCCCGACATGAATGAACGGAAGAATTAAAAAAAATTAAAATCATTCATGCACGCTTACGATCCTGTGGGTAAGTCGTCACTTTTTTTTAATTTACAATATCGTTCTTTAATATTCCACCATTTTTTTTTTTGTAATCGTCAGCTGTAAATAATAAACAATATTCGTATTAAAAAAATCACAATTTAACTGTAATGGTTAAAATTAATTATCTTAAGGAAATTAATCTTTACGGATTTAAGGCTACTGGAAATTAGTTAAATTAATTGTTACAGATTTTTGGCTACTGGAGAGGTATATTTATCGCTTCGATTTAATTATACAATATCTTCTAATCATGTTGGAAGAATCGTAAAGCAAATGTTGAAAGTTATATTTATGCGATTGCCATACTTATTATTAACGGCCTCTTCTGAAGCTAAATTAAAATCAATATCCGCTGAATTTTGGCATCCATGGAATTATCCAAATTGTTTCGGAGCTGTTCACGGAAAACACATTCGTTCGAAATTCCCTTATATAATAGTGGTTCATTATGTTATGATTACAAAAAGTATTTCTTTGTTATTTGTAGTTATTGATGCTGAATAAAAATTATCCTATCGTTCCCTATTTCACCACCAAAAAATTACCTAATTCTAATACAATATTACCATATGTTTTATTCCGTGACAGTTGTTTTAGAGTTGACATAAATTTGATTAGACCTTCTCATTTAGATGATACAAAGAAATGCATCAAAAAAAGCTATTTTGAATCACGCGCTCAGTCGTGCCAGGAGAGTAATTAAAAATGCCTTTGGATCGATGATATAATTTTTTAGATAAGTATAGATTTTGAAAGTATTAACTACTTAGTAATAATAACATGTTGTTTGCATAACTTACTGCGAGAAGGAAAGCTGAAAGCTGGAAAGCATACATCTCGCATTCACTGCGTTAAACGATTTCAGGTGTTTAACGCAAATGATGCTCTAACTCAAAATATAATCTCCCTGGGAAGAATAGGTGGCTTTGCAAAAGGAGGATTTACGGTTAGAGATAATTTTAAAGATTATTTCGTAAGTATATCTAGACAAGTACTTTGGCAAATCAACATGGTGAACAGAAGGACATAAACATAAATAAATGTTTATAATACAGTTTTTTTTAAACCTGAAATTTTTTACCTGCTTTATTTATTTACGTTTCTATGTCATTCCAAATGTTTTCACTTAAAATGTTGTGTTTAAAAGTAGGAAGAGAAGCGTCGTACAGATATTTATTTTTTGCGACCAAATCGATCAACTTCTCTTTTTTTTTCAGTAGAAAAATGTACTTCTTTTAGTGGCGTTTTGCAAAAAATACATTTGTGTTCACGTATGAACGTCTGATGCCGCGCGGCAACGATGTATACGTGGCGGTTAGTAAAATGCCGCGTGGTGTCGTGCCCTGCCGCTAGTGTCAGGAGCGTGTCTATACAAAGTATGTGTTTAGAAACATGTATACATATCTCACTTTAAACGCCAATTTACATTGGAATTCTAATATTACGAAATTAGCGAAAATA
The DNA here is from genome assembly GCA_005406025.1 of Eumeta japonica. Lineage (NCBI taxonomy): Eukaryota > Metazoa > Arthropoda > Insecta > Lepidoptera > Psychidae > Eumeta > Eumeta japonica. The sequence continues at coordinate 20,676 of BGZK01000782.1, forward strand.
GATAAAAGCACGGCAGAGACTGGTTTATTTCAGTTTTTTTCATGGTCTCATGATCTATGAAATTTTGTTATGGGGTTACACAGCCGATATTAACACAATTTTCGTGCTGCAGAAGCGAACTGTTCGTGCTATTTAAGATTTAGAACTAATGACATCTTTCAGAGAAAAATGTAAGGAAATTAAGATCTTAACTTTAGCATCACGATACATGTACGAATACGTATTCCGTGTCAAGAAAGATATAGAATCGTTCCAAAAAAGGAGCGATATCCATAACATTAACGTTAGATATAAGAATAATCTTGCTGCTCATAATACTCGCCTGAGCAAAGTTAGCAAATCACTTAAGGGGCAATGTGTGCGCTTTTATAATATGATACCAGCTGATATGCCAGCTGAAAATTTATACAAACGTATTTTTACATTTTTTTGGATTATGGCCTCTAATGATTTACAGAACATTCTATCAACTTCTGAAAGTAATTCGTGTGAATTTTGTTGATATTGTTTTATAATTACTTCTGGTAAAAGTAAAATTGTGTAATAATTAAATTAAAATTGTACGTATAAAAACTAATTTCTAAGTGAAAGATAACACGGTATAGTCGAAAAAACTTAAACAAAACATGAAAAATATTATTATACATAGTAGCATTAATTAGCAAGTGATGAAAATAAATTCATACATACTTTAGAGAAACAAACACGGCTAAGTGTCCAACGTGTTTCAAAACGGAATACATCCGTTGAACATTTCAAGAGTTAAACGTGGAAACGTCAACAATATCAACCAAGTGTCAGCTGTCTCGCTATTCCAGTGCCATAAGCTGGCTACGATGACACAGGCTGCATTTCAGACTAGTCGGGTGCATAATTCTGACGCATTATACGTTTGGGTCTTAAATTATGGATGTCATCTTAAAAATATACAGTTCCTTTCCGTTAAAACTTTTGTGAAACTATATAAACCTTTCTTTATACAAATGTACGACGAAAGTATGAAAAAAATTAAATTTGCAAGACTTTTGGACTGTATTAAGAATTACTGAAAGAATATTGTCAAGAAATTATGAATATCAGGCCCATATTAGTCCAAACCGTATCACAATGGTTTTGGTTTTTTTGGGCCATATAGCAGAAATGTTCAAATTTTGTCATAAAAACAATAAGCACTTTTCAACATTTAATTTACTCTTTATTACACTACGAATTTAACTTTTAAAGGTGATATCGATGCTCAATGTGGACTTTAAAGAAAATTGGAAACGGCCGGGACTCTATTGGATATCAATGTATAGAAGATAAAAATTATATTAATTATTACACACTACTAGTGGTTACCTGTCCCCTTCGCTGAGCGTAATTTAAAATTTAGCATTTTTTTAGGGTTCCGAGCCAAAATTTTTTTTAGCATACATCAAAGTGTGGCATATATTTCATCACTTCTTCTAAAAACATTTTAAGGTTTCTAAGCAATATAGAATGAGTCCCTTCATCTTCTATATCGGCTGATTTTTCTATCGCTTGTAATCGCGATCACGGTCCTGTTCTCGGCATCAATTCTGGTTCCACTGCCGGGTCCGGTCCCAATTCCGCTCTCGATTCTGGTACAGGATTCCGTACCATCTTATTCCTCCCTAAGCGTTTACTATAGTGATACCATATTACTATTTATACTGCAACGGACCTCTAAATAAACATAATATTATGAGAATATTATAACAATTTATAAATGATTCCGCATTGAACGGTCAAAGTCCCATACAGATAAGATCAGTAGTTTTTACGTGATCGTGTTATCACGCAATGAAATTTCAGCTGTTGCCCGTCCGCTTTGCCGAGCGTAATCTAATATTAAGAAATAATTTTACTTCATGGCTCAAAAATGCACATAGTTTCACTCGCGTGTGCATAGCATATAGTCTACAAACATCAAATAACCATTTACAAACTATTCCGTGCCTGATGGCCAAGTCACATTTACAGTTCGTTCAGTCATTAGCGTACCACAAACATTAATACAAACGTGTTTTTAAATTTCGTATATTAAAAGTAGACTGTCACCATCGACAAGCAATTCCGTGTCGATTTGTCATAGCCTCATATCTATACATTTAATAGTTTTTGCGTGATGCGCATCCGAAATAAACTATTTTCATTGCATATAATAATATGTGTATGATATAATATAATAAATAACGTGATTTAGATATGTTTTACCATATTTTATTTAAATAGATTTTTTTTCTGCGTGACATAAAATAGACTAAAGCTATATGTACACATGCAAAAATAAGAGATAAAGATTACGTGAAAATGAGAGAGAATGAAATAAAATAACTGTATACCAAGAGATTCTTGTATAATTTCCGGGAAATTCTGAAAATATTTTGAAATACAACAAAAAAGTCTCGGAATAATTTTAATGCATCGTAATTTCTGAGACGTCGTAATTAAAAATAACAATGGATAATGAAATAACTTTGAAAGACGAAATCCGTGTGAAAGTGTATTTAAAGAATTATTTCCATAGTGTTTTTACATTTGAAGAAACAGATGCAGATAATAATGTTATGAATATATAAAACTAAATGTAAGCATATTGAAGTAGTTGAAAATAAAGTTAGCATGAAAAAAACTATGAAACTAATAAATGTATAAAAACTAGAAAAACTGCCGGATATTACAATAGTTTTGTCAGATATGTTGAAAGGCGACGAAGGTGTAGAAGCAATCCTGCTGTACCAGCTCTTTGATAAATGTTAGAAAAGTCATAAGGTTCCTAATGACTGATCAAAAGCTGTTATTAAATCCCTTTGTAAAGGGAAAGGCTCACGGTAGGTTTGCGGAAATCATAGCCACTATAAGTATCTCTAGTATCGTTGGCAAATATATGCAAAAATAATAGTAATTATTGAAAGAGTTGGGAATGAAACTGAAAGTAAGATTGAGATGTATACACAACATTCCTAATAGGGGTGGAATCTGTATGGATTATACTTTTCCATACCAAAAATAAAAGAAAAGTTTTTGGTCAGAGCCCAAAAGGTACAGAGAGGCTATTTTCGTAGACCTGGAAAAAGTTTATGATAGAAATAAAGTTATGACAAAGTAAAATGGTATAATCTCTTGAAAACCTATTCATGCATTATGTGACTTGCGGATTTATAAGGGCACTGAAATCTTTATATAGAAGCTCCAGTCTTGGGTCAGTAAAATTGGGGTACACGTTGGCAGATTTCACTTTGTACATTTGTCAAGAAGGTGTGATGCAGCACGATGTGTAGCTTCACCATAGCTATGCGACCCAATTCATGAATAGTTGTCTGTATAATTTGAAAGAATATGAATTTGAACTAAAAATGGGTGAGCTGTCTATCAAACGACTCCTATATAGGCTGCAGACCTATTTGCTAAAAGACTAAGCATACACTACAGATTTTAACAAGGCATGATCTTGTCATATCTCTCATTCTTAATTAGTCTGTTTTAGGTGCTTAAAATTTGGCCCTTTTTTAATATACCACAAATTTTACAAGCATAAGAATTTTTAGGACGACTCTTGGCGTTATCTACATTATTACTTGGCTTACAAACCTTTATATTAAAGGTGAGTCTATTGGTCGGCATTCTACTTCATCATCATCATCATCGCTCAACCTTCAGCCAGTCGCAATGACTGAAAGGGACAAGTCCCGATACACCGAAGGGAGCGTAAATATCGGGGAGAGTGTAGGTTTTAGCTTGGATTAGGAGTGATGGGAGTATAGAGCCAGCCGGTATTCGTGCAGCCTTTAGCCAGAAACTGGATTCGGGATAGGTAATAGATACTATAGTGTGTCAATAAACATAGTGGGGAAGGTATGTTCCTTTTGTTTCTCTTTCGTTCTTCGTTTCCTTTGCTTGGTGCAGGCTTTGACGTCCATTTCTGAGAGTTGGAACAGTTCATCTGCAGCCTTTCTAATTTCTACTGTAGTCTGTGCTAATGTCGTTTATTCTTCTTGGTTCCTGTTGTAAAAACTACTGTCTTGTTATGCAAATCTCTCAAGTGCAAATAACTTTCTATTGTAGAAGAACTTAAAGCATAGTTGAGTAGATGGTGTCGAGCTCTTAAACAAATCCTTTCTGGATTTTCCTTTAGTCGATTTTTCATTGTTTATGTTCTCAGCTTGGTGAAGAAGTTTTAGCGACCGTTAAGAACTTGACAAATGTCATCGACAGCCTTTTAAGTTTCCGCTTTGCTCTGTACTATAATCGCCTTTTCTTCTTGGTTCCTGTTGTAATAGCTCGGTCTACCCAAGGCTCTCATGTGTAACCAGGACGTCTAATTTTTCTTTCTGTCGTAGTAGATCTTAAGGCGGTGCTCATTAGATGATGTCGAGCTTTTGTTTTGAAAGAAATCCTAATTTCCCAATTTCCTTCTTCCTTCAATCTTTTATTCTTATTTTTCTTCCTTTAGTGCAGATCTCAATGTCCGTTTTTGAGAATTGGTAAAGATCATCCACAATCTTTGTAGTCTCTTAGTTTCAGTTAAAACCCACAAAGTTCAGCTATAACCTTATTAATTTCGTGCAGCCCATTTTTATTACTTACTACTGTCATAGCTCATTCTTGTCTTTACAATTATCTCATATGTAACTAGAGTGTCCAACTTATTTTTTGTCTTTGATCTTAAAGCAATATCTATTAGGTGGTGTTGAACTCTTCTTAAAAGAAAACCTTTCCTAATTCTTATCTTCCTTTAATCTTTCATTCTTTATTTCCTTTGCGTGGTGTAGGTTTTTAGTGTCCATTTCTACTAGTTGATAAGTTCATCCATAGCTTTTTTAGTCGTTTTTTTGCTCTGTTCTAATGTGGCCCATTCATTATGGTCCCTGTTGTAAGGAATAGTTCATATCTTGATTAAGCGTGTCTCCCGAGTATAATTAACTTATTGTTGCATAAATCTTAAACAGAAGTTAAGTAGTGTCAAGCTCTTCTTAAAATAAATCCTCCTCTCTTAATTAATTTCTTTCATCAACTCTGCGTTCTTCACTCCGTGCAAGGTTTTCAGTATCCATCTGGAAATCGATGAAGTTCATCAATAGGAATTTTAATTTTTAATTCACTCTAATCTAATGCGATGCGTTCTTCTTTGTTCCTGTTGTGATAAATGATGCGCTGTTTACACGAGTCGCCCATGTGTAACTAGAGTATCCGACTTCTCTTTCTATTGTGGTAAGTATTGAGATGGTGTTAAGTAGATGGTGTCCGCTCGTCTAAAAAAAGAAAAAAACTCCTTTTTTAATGTATTTTTCGTTTTCTCTTTCATTCTTCATATTTTTCGCTTGGAGCAATTCTTAAGTGACAGTTTTTGAGAGTTGATGAGGTCCATCACCAGCCTTTCTAATGTCTGATTTTCTGATCTAATGCAGTCCATTCTTCTTTTCTTTTTTTTTTCATGTTGAAGTGGCTCATGTCTTTTCTACACGAGTCTACTATGTAAAACTAGGGCATCTACTCGTCCACAGTCAGTCGAGCGATGATGAGCAGCGCCAGTACGCCAAGTCTCAAGTCTGTACCGTTCTTCGTCGGAGAGTTCCACCGTGCACGGAAACCAGCGCCGCTGTACCGTTTTCTCGTCCACGGTCAGTCGAGCGATGATTAGCAGCGCCCGTACGCCAAGTCTCAAGTCTGTGCCGTTCTTCGTCGAAGAGTTCCACATGCGCGGAAACCAGCGCCGCTGCACCGTTTTCTCGTTCACGGTCAATCGAGCGATGATTAGCAGCGCCCGTACGCCAAGTCTCAAGTCTGTGCCGTTCTTCGTCGAAGAGTTCCACATGCGCGGAAACCAGCGCCGCTGCACCGTTTTCTCGTTCACGGTCAATCGAGCGATGATTAGCAGCGCCCGTACGCCAAGTCTCAAGTCTGTGCCGTTCTTCGTCGAAGAGTTCCACATGCGCGGAAACCAGCGCCGCTGCACCGTTTTCTCGTTCACGGTCAATCGAGCGATGATTAGCAGCGCCCGTACGCCAAGTCTCAAGTCTGTGCCGTTCTTCGTCGAAGAGTTCCACCGTGCGTAAAAACCAGAACTGCAGCAACGTTTTAACGTCTACGAGGACGCGATCCGTGTCAGCACAGTCATTATGCATTAGCATTATTTTCCGTTAAAATATAATATTGTACAGTTATCCCTATGTTCACATTTCCTTGCATATATCAATACAAAAAAAAGCTGTACATCTTCGTGACGCTAATATTTGCGTTTCAATAAAGTGGAAGTGAAGCCTAAGGGTTTCACTTCAAAAAAAAATAATATATATATACATACATATATATATTTCTTGCGTTATTCTTTCTTTGTTTTGGTCTGCATATTCTTCGCTTGATGCACATTTTTAGAATACGTTTCTGAGAATTGATAAACGTCATGAACAACCTTTTGAATTTCTCGTTTGCTATAAGCGAATAAAGTCCATTCTCCTATTACAATAGGAACCAACCATTGTCTAAACGAGTTTTCCATATGTAGTTTTGCATTTTCCTTTTTTTCCTTTCTGTTGTAGTAGATTCTGAAATGGTGTTAAGTACCTAAGTAGATGGCGCCAACTCTTCTCAATAAGAAAATATAAGTTCTTTACTAATTTTTCTTCTTTGGTGCAAAATTTTCAGTGTTCATTTCAAAGAATTTGTACAGCTCAAATTTTTAATCTTACTTCGCTCAGTGCTAATGTTGTATTCTAATCATTTTGTAATCAATGTTAACTCAAATAATTGGTTTATATGATGATTGCCAAGAACAGTGACCGCCACCTTTTATTTGATGACATGTACTCTTCCTACTTGATAGTGAAATTTGTAACAGCTCCTAGATAATAGATTTATAGAGAACAGTAATAATTTATTTATGTATTAGTACATTAAGTAGCTGTGCATTACCTTATAATAATATAAACTTATTATAAGAATAGTGCTACTAATCAATTCAAAGCAGTCTTGTTACATAATATACGTACTTATTGACTAGTCAGGTTCTGGTGGTTAGTAATATTATCAAAAGAATTATGTTATCATTGAATTTATGGTGGTTTAATTATACAATAATGTATATCCTATAGTGTTTAATAATCCTAGCACAAGAGTTACCTCACTAATTAGTATATTATATACCTACAATGATTGTTTTATACTATGAATGAATTCACAAATATTCCATCAGATAACAATACCTATTATTGACCTCCTAATCCTTTGATGATATAACATTTTTTGTAGGTATTATTACCAGTCCATGTGCAAAGTTTAGTGAATAGTAATGTATTTACTGATATATAGTAATTTTCTTTTTCTTTTATTCAATTATTTATTTTGTGGTTCCTAGTATTAGTAATTTAAAATTACTAATACTAGTTTAAAATATTGTATCACATAATAATATATGTAATTATTAGCTTTATTCCATTCTGTGTTGGTTAACAACGGTATTCTAATGTTTATATTACCAGTCAATTTGTCATAGCTCAGGAGATAGTACTATACCTTCTAATTTCAACCCTATACAATTAACAGATACAGGAAGTTAAAATATTAATCGATTTGCATTATAAAGCTTAATAATGTAATACTAAACTTTATTGGAGTCCTTTAGTGATCACTGTAGTGTTAACTTAAGGATATGTTGTTTAATCATTTATGACTGTTTTGATTTATGAAAGTATGTTCTGTATCTGTAATATATTTTTGATTTATGTATCAATCCTAGGTACTCATTGTCAATAGGCAATAAATGTGCACGATTATAATTATATTAAAGGCGTATATATGTATTTATATGCTTTTTTATTTTCTTACTTAATAAAACTATACTTACTTCTTAATGTTTATTCTTAATATTAGCCTAAGAATTATAGGGATTCTTTATCTATGACCCCTTTTATAATGGTACACTCAGTATGTCTGTCGTGTTCTATGTTTTATGACAGTATAGACTTTCTATATGAAATTCTCAATAATGAGTATTATAAGTAATGAGAGTGGAGTGTATATGATAAGCAATAAATGCGTATGTTTATAATTAAACTAAAGGTGTGCATGCATTGACACACTTTTTCTTAGTTTAGTCAAATAATACATTTATTCTTCAATTATTTATTATGTAGTATTAACCTAAATCTATTGCTTCTTAGTATTTGACAGTGTATACAGTATTTTATGTATACAGTTTATGACAGTGTAAACTATGTATTTATAGACCAGACAGTGTCAATGAGTAATGGAGTGTATGAACAATAAATTTATAATTAAATTAATGGTATGCATGAGTTTACACATTTCATGCAGCTTAATCATATCTATTGCAGTATTATTAGCCTAAATCTATTACTGTTTAGAATATAATGGGTACATGCAGTATTTTTATGTATTCTATGTAAGTACATACACACACACACTTGCATACATAACACACATACATATACAAACACATATATACAAACCTATATTTATAGGCACTCACTGTTAATGTGTATTAAAGGATTATATGCATTTACTCCTTAGTTCAGGCCGATCAGGCTTTATATGAAAATGATCTATAAAAGAAAAATCTGGTCTAGAGAATATCAATTTTTTTTATGTTTATATTTGGTGCCCAGGTTCGTATTTAGATTAAGATAAAAAGGCGTTGTGAATTTATTCTTTTTGTAATGGTCTTTCTTCCCTCCATGTGTGATTATTGTTAGTCTATTAGCTTGTCACAGCTTATAGAATATGCTAATAATAATATTGTTTTATTATTCCTGTTTCATCGGTTTAAGTGTATCGGTTCTCTTGGATTATCAATACTTCAATAGAGACAGATCTATATTCGTATGATATCCTAAACTGGTATAATTACATTGTGTCTTGTATCTTTAGCCCTTGTTGAGTTGTGAATTGTAGTTAAGTATGTGATTATCATCAATTTAATCTTTATTAACAATTGATGGGTCTCACCATATTTGATTTTGATTAAGATTTTTTAAAAATTAGATTTTATTTAGGCCTCGATTTTGATACAGTAAAAACAATGTAATTGTCCTTTTGATCTATGTTCAATATTAGTTTGGATTGTCTTTATTTCAAGAGTGACTTATATACAACTCAGAACACAGGGGCTATATACCTGAATAGTTTTTTGTAGTTAAAGCATGGTATAGCGAGAATATATCTAGAATGTCGAATAACCCGTTTATTGTTCACTTGGTCATTACTTTTGAATGTGGCATACTTAGTTGTTAATGATTATTGAACGCTTTGAAGTGTAGTTTGTCTAGTTGTTATATTCATGCAATGTAGGTATAAATGGAGCGATCTCACCGGGATTTCCTTGACATCGACGACGTGCGCCTGAGCACAACACAGATTTACAAAGTAAACAACTAAAACACAACAAATGGCGTCGCGGCCGCCTGCATGCTCTCGCCCAGCACTTATAAACTATGTAATGTGCAGTGAGAAATAGTTACAATGTATGTTTTTCATGTACTAACTAATCTTATTTCACTATTTTGCTAACAATAATGGCTAATTATGTAAAATTAATATTAATATTTGAACAGCAATACAAAAACACTTGCGCGTTCTTCGGCGGCAGTCCGTCTATTGGTCGGCATTCTACTTTAACTCAAATCAAAACACCATTGATAAAATAGCAAACACAAAATTCTACAGTAGTACCAAATGTAAACTGAAAATATACCATATAAAACCGATCATGCATTTTTCCGCTATATTTATAATCTCTTTCTTTATAAGAACAACTTTGCCAAGGAAACCACAGTCATTGAAGTAGCCGTTCCTGAGAAAAATAAGTAAAAACGTGAACGTGCAATCTCAGGAGATACATTCTTACATGATACGTGCAAGACACGCCATTGATGATGCGATTATTCAGCAGATTTTGGGTGGTCGAGGGAAGTAATGGGACACAATTCATGTTTTCTGTTATTTATTCGAGGCATTTGATAGCGTTCTTTGTGACACATTGATCATAAAACTATGTCACTATGGCGTTAGGGGGTCGATCACCTGAATTCCGGGAGTTCAGAGTATTAATATAAAGGGTGAGAGGTCGTCGGGAACTGCAGTCAATATGGGTGTGCCACAGGGTTAAGTGCTTGGACTATTTCTATTTTTCTATTTTGAGTTAACACGAATAATTTACTACACCTTGTTGAGAATGAGCATGGGATTGCACTGCTTATTGGTGATACTTCTTTACTTTTTAAGATTAATATACAGCAACCAGCTTTAGGTGTAACCTCTGAAATAGTCGAGTGGTATACCATAAGTTTGTCTTTTGCCTAATGAGAAGAAAACAAAACTACATAAATTTTGTTGTCTAATATTAAATTGGTCGACGCAAGCGAAGTAGTCAGGGACAAGATATTCGATTTTGTCAACACGATCTATATGTTGGTCGCGCCTTAGACGATAAATTACAGTGAGTTGTCATTTAACGAAATTGGTGAAAAAATATAGTTCTGTAGCATATACAGTCAAACGAATTTAGCGGCTTACAAATGGAAGCAACGCGAGATTAGTTTTAAGTTTACCTCATAGTCTCAATCTATGGCATTTTATTATGGGGTCATAATAAAATAAAGGCAATGTAGTTAGTTTTTGTGCTCCAGAAGCCTGCTATTTTTAACTTGAGACCAACAGCATCTCTAAAAGAAAATTCTAAAAGAATTAATATTTTAATTGCAGCATAGAAATACAAATACGAAAACTGGTACATGTCAAGAAAAATACAAAATCGTTTCAAAAAATAGGCTACATGTTGGGCCAATGGGCCAATCAAAAGGCAATGCGTGCGCTTTTATAACAAGGTGTCAGTTTACATTCAAAATTTGTCATTTTACGAATTTAAAACTTTCATTGAAAAAAACTTATATGGTAAGAGCTATTATGCGGTATCTGAATAACATTGGGGAGAAAGTTCTTTTCATATTTTATAAGTAAAAAATTGTAGTAAAATCTCTATGGTTGTGCTGTTTGTATCTGATTAGTTTTCATACCGTTAAATAGATAATAATTTAAAAAAATAAGAGAAAAATGAAAAACGGTATTCTGCCACTTTTGTATTATTTTTATTTTCACCAAAATGAGTGAATCGAACCTAAAAAGTTAACACATTTTGAACTTTTATTACAAAAAAGCAAATAATACGACACAAGCCGCGAAAAAAATTTATAATATTTAAGGATTTAATGCGGTATCGATAAGAGTAACACAAAACTGGTTCAAGCCTTTTCATTCTGGTGAGTTTGATTTTAAAGATTAATTTCATTCTGGTAGACCTGTTACGAATAAATTCGATGCCATTTTGGAAAAAGCAGAGCAAGATCGCTATATTAGTTCTTACGACGCAGTTGAAGAGTTAGGGATTGACCACAAAACAGTTTTGACTCATTTGAAAAAGAAATGAATATACAAAAAGCTCTATACTCCCAAGTATGGAGCTTTTTGTATATCCATTTCTTTCAGAGATCGTGTGAAACCCACCTACACGAGTTCATTTAAAGAAATCTAATGAATTGTTTACTCATTTGTGATTCTCTATTGAAAGTGAACTGTTTTAAAAAGAATCAGTTCGGATCTCTATTGCCACAGCCGATGAAAGTCAAGCAAGAAAAAGAGAAGAGGGCCAAAATTGATGGACAGAATGGGTGTGGCTTTTCAGCATGATAAAGCACACATGTTTAGCAACTTAGCAAATATTGAGAGAGTTTGGTTAGGGAGTATTAATGCATCCAGCTCATAGCTCTGACTTTACGCCCTCAGATTTTTACCTGTTCCGGTCTCTTCAGAATTCTTTGTTTTGTTTGTGTTCACATTTAACATCAAGTTAACATCAAAAGAGGACTGTCAAAACCATCTAGTTTTTTTTATCTGAAATCCCAAAATGTCTACAGCAATGGGATTATGTCACTACCTACGAAATGGCAACAAGTTGTTAAACAAATATTTCATATTACATATACATTTAATTATTAATTATAATTGAATGTAAATGAAATATGATGAAAAGTTATTTTGAATTCGTATATGCTATACGAAAAACCTTTTACCCCGATCCTATTTAACGAAAAAAAACCCTCGGATTGAACTGCTCGACTATCAGATTGTTTCATGTAATTTGCAAATGTTGCACTAGTTTTGTTAAGTAATCTATTCTGCACATGTGAGTAAAAAAGAGCAATCCTTGAGTTTTTTGCCCATTCTTCTCAAGGTGAATCAGCTTTGGAATGGGCGGTGATGTTAATGTCAAAAAAATACAATAATGACGTATATCAAGTATAATTCTATTAACTACGAAATAAGGATATTTTTTATTTGATTTGATTTGATTACATATTGTTCATTTCGTTAATTGTTCGTCCAGTTCAGGACATAAGCTTCTTTCCTAGAATTGTAGGACATACGGTCCCGGGTCAGGTGTTACCGACAGTGGTCCATGACCTCGAGTCCATCTATCGATCAGATCAGTCCACCTACTCCATCCGAGCCCGTCCCGCTCTGCGACGTCCGAAGTGATCACCACTAGATAACATGTCTTCCCAAGCGGTTAAAGGTTCTACGAACGATGTGGCATGTACAAATTTCAAAGTCCAAAAAAAGAGCAAATTTCTGTACTCTTTTCTAGTGAAAATCTGCTTAAAAACAAAGAAGTTAAAGTAGAATTCTCCATTAACTATGTCATAGAGACCCATTCGATTTTCATAATATCTAATACGACAGTAATAAATAATTTGTAAAATCGATAATAATCTTATTAAAGATTTCTTTTAAAACAATTAACCTAATGTACATGTCATGTTCCTGTTACTTTACTTCATTCTCCAAAAGTCTAATTTAGTCTATTAATTAGTATTCCAAGTTTAAAGTAAGGGTATAATTATGTAAATAAAATTAATTCTAAATTAATATACAGTCAAATATTAATTAATAGACTTTAAAATTTTGAAAACTTGTCAAAATAATCCTACCTAGTCGAGTACCATCACTTTTATAACGGCCAACCGTTTTCCAGCTCAGTATTCGCCTTGGCGGCAAACCAATGCCTCGACATATTAATTGTGATCCGACAAGGAAACGGCGAAATCGCCGCCCGCCCTAAAACCGGAATGATTAATACAATCCACAATATTAAATTCGGCGGGTCACGCGGGCCCATAAAAAATAATTAACGCTAAGATATAAATCACGTGATCCGAGCAAACGAAAAGCGCGACAGCCAATAAGCGTTTCGCGCGAATTACCGCAAGATAAATTGCCCCCGGCTGACGTTAATGTGAGTTTCCTCAGAAAATAAATTACCTGTATCAGAGACGGAGCATCCCGCTGATTTGCGTTCAAGACGGGCCTCTGTTCGGCCCAATAAATTATTTCGATTCGGCACTCGGAGTTGTCGCTTTGGCGGCATTCACTATGCACAGGAGCGCCGCGTACAATGTTGCTGCGGGGGTCCATTTTTAACTTCGGTGAATGGTTCGTTTACTCAAAGGGGCCAAAAAAAATACAATTACAATTGTTCGGGATACCTTTTTTTTTAAGGAATAAGCCTACAAAAATATTTGTATTTCAGCGTCTGCAAAACATCAGCAAAATTAATTTATTTATAGGTATTTCCATAAAAAAACTATGTTTGTATATATGTATTTATTCCATGGAAGAGATTTTTATGCTATTTCCTTTGTTGTAACTCCTCAACAGGTGGCGCTGCACTACTGCTTTTTTACCGTTACATTGAATATAGTGTTATTTATCGGAAATTAATTACTAAACGCTTGCCTGAGACATACAACCTTAGTTGCATGCTGCATGTTACTGCATGTCGCAGGCAAGCGTTCTATATCGTTCAACCGATCACCACAAAAATCAGCATGTATATGTATTTTTTTTGTGCAAAGTTTGTTTGTTGTCTGCTTTGATGTAAATCGCCATATAGACGCTGCAGTAAATTAACTTTTATACCTTTTAATCGATCACTATGTTCGACACATATATCTACTATTCTTGAGGAAGGTTTTTATGCTAACTCTTTCGTTTTAATTCAGCATCAGGTGGCGCTGCAACACACTAACTTTTAAACCATCCAACCGGTTACCATGAAAATTGGTATGCTACTGTATTTGAAAAACAGATAATATATTTGTGGTATTCATAATAAAATAAAATCAGGGTAAAAAACACTGTATATATATATATATTTAATATACGTTAGACGTAACACTGTAAATAACAAATAAATCACAGATAGACGAGTTATTTAAAGTCTGACGCACTAACACACACTAACTAGCGCAATTAAAATAAATACATTTTTTACCAAAGGATATCGATTAATTGTGTTATTGTAAAGTTGTGTATATGCTCTTTATTTGAAATAGTCTTAAAATGTATTTAGTGTTCAATAATATGGATGATATCAAAACACATCACAAAAAACTTTCTCTTTATTATGTGGTCGACATCAAATCACATCTAAAATATAAACACAGAATCAAAATTTACAGTTCAAGAACTTCAAGTGTGGAAATGTAATGATTTTTAAGGTTTGCATTATTTATGGTTTAATTTTTGATTCGTTTGAAGATAATGGCTTAATTTTTGATTCGTTTGAAGATAAATAAAGATTTTAATCGTCGAAAATTGATGCCTATCAGTGGTTGATATTAGCAACATTCTGTGACTTATTTTTAATACACTTTAATATTTGTTTTTGCCTTTAAACTCATTTATATTTAAAGAAATATGTATAATAATTGTACATAAAAATAAGTCAAAAAAGAAAAGTAGAAAATCTTATCGCTTCCACTGCGAGTTATAAGAATAGCAATTCATTTTTTTATATTACTAATATTATTTAATTAGATAAATATTGAATATGATTTTTACGGGATTCTAATAAATATAACTATCCATTATTTTTAAGTCGATGCAATGGACTAAACTTTAGTTGTAATTTATTAATAATAAAATTATTGACAAAGTATTTTTTTTTAATTAATTAACCGCTTATGAGTAATTTTTCCTATGATTACAATTGGTGTTGTTTTTTATTTTGGTTTACGGTTTATTTTATTGTCGGCAAGTTATATTCCTCAATTTTGTTACCGAAGATTATATATTTCAATTGTAAATAATCAAAAGGAATTGCAATTTAAAATTATTATCCTAATGGACTATTTTGAATTGGAACAGTATCGGCACGAGGGGCGTGACATCAGAAATCAGAGTGATCGTATCCTGCATTGATGGTCCTTGAAATCTTAAACGAATTGGGAATACGAATTGAAGAAGAGCCAAGAGAGGGCAGTGACAATGAATTTGAGAACCGCAATATTATTCGGACCACAGTAACGGCGGAACTTTGCGTAAGTTATCACCAGGTCACTTCTACCGCATTTGAGCATAGACCCTTGTACACATTTTACTACGGGCATAATGATTTTCAAATGGACCCTATTCTAAAAAATATTCTAAGTTTTATTATCGTCTTCCTATTCATGTGAAATGTATATTTGTTTATCTAAGTACTGAACTTTCTTATTTTCTAATCGTGTTTGCAAACCGTGATATTGAAATCCCTTTTTATGTTCTCAATGCATACCTTAAATTGCATAACAGCAATTTTAGGTAGTTGAAAATGCCCAACTGTTAGGAGTATTAATTGAGGCCAGTATTTGGTGCCGTTGGGATTTCGCTATAAACGCAGTTCTCAATTTTTCGAACATAGAAAAGCCCACCGACTAAAAAGTTACCACCCGAGGAGCAAAACCGTTGGGCGTTTAAAAAGCCGATAGGCCTTTCCATCAAATCCCATATAGAGAAGCCGCTGTGCTGTTTATAATGACTTTGTTTTGGGATTGTCAATTTTAACATAATCGTTTTTACAAAGAGGAAATAAATCAATTACTAATCCACGTTTACGTTATAATGCCATATTAGTTTATTGTAACAATGTTAATCATATACTACAAACTTCAATGCTGCTGATATATGGTGCATGTGGTGCGCCTATTGCGTCAATATTTTCTTCTGTGGGTCTTCTTTATGCTACACCCCGACACTTTTGTTGTAAACACTGAAGAATATCAGTCCTATAAAAAAATTATCAAATCCATTGTGCAGCATAGCTCAACAAAATCATGCTTTGTATCTGCCGACAAATCATCTTTATCTTTTATTTATTCTTTAAGATTAGGTTTTGTTGTTTTGAATCTCATTATGATTTTCACTTAACTAATAACAATTTGAGTTTGAGTTCCGTGTTGGCAATCGTAAATATATTTATGTACTTTTAGGTACGAGTTTTGATGTATAATCAAGACTTACAGGCAGGCTTACCGAATTCCTCTGGTCCTCAGGTCAAATTAAGGAACAAACACTTATATTTGTTTCACACTCTATTTTATTTATTTACTAAATATGGTTTGTTTATGTTAACACTCGGTTCCTGTAAAACATACGTTAAGTTATATGTAAAATGTATAACGAAAACTGTTCGCGTCAACCTCGGTGTCATGTCATTTTACCGTCAACCTTTTTCTTTTTCACGGCGTCGCGACACACGTCTCGTTGAGTACGGATACGCCGCAGTACTTATATTATTCATTGCCAACCAAATTTAAACTAACTTCGAGTCATTTAAAAGGTGACTTCAATAAGTTCTAAGGAATTTTCCATAGGATTTCAGACTCCAACCGGCGTACAGCATTTCATGCTCGTGAGTGGAAAACCGTTCTTACTATGGCGGATTTATTAGACTTACTTTAGACTTTTAATTTTTTGACGTAGCGTTATTGTATTTTCGTAATAACGCTTTCCATATTCATACATATTAAAATCGTCAGAATTCGTAATGTTTAAAAACAAAATTAATCATAAATAAAACTATAGAATCGCAGTTTTTTTTTTTGGGATTTCGAGGATGAAACGTGCATACAAGGCATCAAAGACTAAGCTGATCGCCACCGCCTATGGGAATCCGCAACTCTTGGAGAATAGTGACTCCCAAGGTAGTGAGTTGGTCGCTGGTCTTTTAAGAAGGAATAGGATATTTGATGGCGTGTGACCATCGAAGGTGTTTTGTAGGAGTACGATGAGATGAACGGATCACTTAACAGGGAAACCTGCTAATTTAAGTCTATGGTCAGTGGGGGTGTAACATCGCCGCAGTCCAGTCGGTCACGTTATGACCTTACCAGACAAAGTGTCATGAGTTAAAAAGCTTCCCAATATATGATTGGCCCAAAAAATACCTCAGCTCGACAAAAAAAACGCTTGCCATCCACTCTTGAATCCAAAAGCAATATTAGAGGCCTTTTTTATTACAGAATATGCCGCCTTAGTGCCCTAAGAAAGACTCCAGATAGATAAATCACAGTACAAAGGGTTATTCCTGAGGCTTCCATGCTGACTGAAATCATATAACAGCCTGGCTTTTTATATTCCTTTGTTACACTTACTTATTCGAAAATACCTCATCTATCCTTGTTACTTCACCCTTTATTGATATTCTTATTTATTTCAAAAGTTACGAACTTATTGTAATAATTTTATCAATAATATAGTAGAATATAGTCTTTCTTAAAGTGTAAACAAATATGTCACATTCGGTGACAGTTTATATATCAATGACGGTGTTTTTTTTTCGAGCGGTAATACTCGTATGGTTTGTCCTTCCTGCTTCACAATAAATACCCTAATCGCGAAAGATGTACCGTAGATTATAAGAAGACAGTCGAATACGCTAAGTATTGTTTGTTATTTTCACGATAAATAAAAATAACACAACGCATAATGTTTATTTACAGATTCATATACAATTATAAAATATATGAAATCGAAATTAGTTCGTAAAAAAAACATCGAGCCAATGAATTTAAATCGCTCACGTCGACCGGACATTTGATTCGTAATAATAATAAATTTTTATTAAAAAACATTGGTATGCCTTTAACAATTAAACATTTCAACCAAGCCTCTTATTACTAATCAATTTTCATAATACGTATATTGTTCATGTCTTGGACTAGATTCTTTCATTACTTATTTGTACAACGTACCATTTCAGCAGGGATTTGACGTAAAAAAAAAAACACATTTTTTACCAGAGCCGTTATATTAAAAATCCGACTCTTATAAGCATTATGTCGCACAAAATTTCATTTGCTTTGAGACCTGCTTCAATTTACATGTATAATAAGTAATATGTTCTTGCGCAAAAACGTAACACTAAAGCGAATTCGGTCGTGCGTTGGAGAACGTATTATATAAAGACTTATGAGCCTTTCAGTCAGAATTGATACAAGAAAAATTACTACGAAACGATATATATTTCATGCAAATCGGTATATAAATCAAGCGAATTGATTTAGACTTGTAACCTAGATTGTAGACGAGGTGGCGAACTCGCGCGCGTGACATGCATGCGTTGACAACCTATTTAGAGAAAAATTAACAAAAAATATTAAATGGAGTTGACCCTATAGGCCAACACCAGAAGTTCAAAACTTTTCGCTGCAGATAATTTTGTACGTACATACGTACATAGGTATATATAGTTATATCTTGCCCGACTTGCGGGTGACACAGCGAGTACTTATAAGATCTACATATCACTTGTTGATCAAAGCGCACTATGTTAATCGTATGTGATTTTTTATTATGTGTACAAAAGTCAATCCTGAATGATCAACTTACGACATTCGTAAAATCTTTATTTTGCAAGAAAAACATATACAAATCCGCAGGCAATTTTGTTGATCCAGTATTATTTGACACATCAATTTCAAATTCACCGATCATAAGTATGTCACGCCTATCAGTGTATTCAATTAAGCACCTTGTAACTTAATTGATCATTCGAAACGAGTTTGTATAAATTAATTTTTAAACATTTCAACCGTAGTAATAAATAGAAAAATTTGTTCTGGAATATTTTGTTGTAGTAAAGGTACGTGCGTGTACTTATTAAACTATAAACTTAAATTTTTATTCAATACAAACAATACATTTATAACACTTAAAGATTTATTTATATGATAAAAAAAACAAATGAGAATTTGTTTCTCCATAAAAATGTATTCCAAAGGTTATAGAATACATAGGGCAGTTCACGTTTTGAAAAAGCAGTCTATTAGTGATTCTGCGAATTAAATACAAACATGACTCTTATGTTTCAAAATAGTCTTTCAAAATTGTATTTGCATATAAACAATAGCAACATTATGAACAAATAACGAGTAGAAAATATTGTTTCTTTTTGTTAATAATTCTAAAATGTTAATAAAAAAAAACATTGTTAAAAAGAAGAAGAACTTTATTATAAAAAGTATATTCTTTACCCGAAATCTATTTTCATTATTTTGATTAAAAGCTTAAATTAGCACTTCGCGCGGTAAACGCTTTGTTGGCAGGTAACTGTAATTCTAGCCGTGAGATACATATATACATATCTTTTTTTTTACTTCATACTTATTAAAAAATAGGAATAAATTATAAAACTGTCCAGACATTTCAATAAAAAATATAATTGTCCAAATTTTTTTAGATCACTAACTAAAAGGGTTCTTTGTTAAGTAATTACTTAGACTAAGAAAAATGTACCCAGATTTTAATCAGATAAATATTAATAAGATAACACGAATAAATAAATCGTATTCCTTTTAAAAAGCGACTCGTAATTTATCGGTAAACGTACGAATATTACACAATATGTTATATTAAAACCACCGGACGTTTCTGATATTTTATCGTGACAACTCCGCCGATGAATAATACCGTATTTAATCAATTCTCATAAATTGCAATTCTGTCCTGTTAATTCATCTCCACGTACCTGATCTTTTCTCTTTCTCGCCCATAGAAATTTTAGTGGCTTCACTCGTTAAAACATATGTTTTTTTCCTAATAAGCTACCCTTCTTATAACAATGTGATATCTTTGCCTGAACTCTTACAATTTCGATCTGTCCTGACGTTTCTACGTGACTGTACTCAAACCTCATTTCGATTTTAATGTTATATTTTAATTACTTTAGCATTGCCGTGAGAGGTTGTGTGATGATTTTTAAGGACATAGCTAATATACATCTTTAATTATGCATTATTTTTTTATTAATAATTTAGCAAAGTACATAACATTATGAAAATCGCAACTAGTAAAGTACAATATGTGTAAGCGAATCTATATTGACTATTTTTATATATTGTTATTGCATTTTTACTAATAATTATTACAATATTTTTTATAACAAATAAAATATATTTTTCGAATTCATTCCGAAGTAGTACAGAATTGCTCAATCGACGAAGAGACTAATGTCGGATAAAGTTGTTGTGTTGTGATTTATTTCTGCAAAATCTGAAATGTCAACTGATCAATGACATTTTGTCTATCGATATGAAATGAAATTATTTTTTTGGCATTTCAGCTCATAAAAGAGCATTTACATTTATCAAAAACTATCGAGTTTTCAGTAAATAAATTTGTCGAGAAGATGTAACAATAATGTCAACAATAATGTCATCTTTCCAAAATTCAATTACGTAAATTATTTCTCTAAAACTTTGATTCATTGCAAAAGAGCAGTCAAACTATGCAGTTTGAATCAACAGATATTGTTGCCTGCAAATCTGTTCATCGTTCAAGTAATACCGAGCCTCTGTTAGGATTTGCTTAAACGGTGCAGTAGCTACCATACTTAAAAAAAAGTCAAATTACTTTAATGTTAAGTTCAACATTCCTTAAAGGACCATAACGTAAATATATACATTTTTCTAATGGAAACGAGGTACGGTTATTTTATTTTCCTATTTTTTTGTACTAATATTATTAGCTATGATAAAAAATTTAAGATTTTTGAGCACGCACCTCATGATCTCGTAAATTTATTTCGCCACTACAGTCTACTCAATATTTTAGTTAATGTATCCAAATTATTGCACAAACTGTACTTTTCGGCCAAATAAAAATTGCTTTTTAGTCGGCATCGCCATCTCACGGTAAAATGCATAAATAAAAACATGTTTTCCTAAAACGTATTACAAAACTGCTGTCTAAATACAAATAGTGCTGTTCTCCACACAAACAAATACAACATGATGCTCACAAGTGACTAGAAGTAGGTGAAAGGAACGTTCAATCTTTTTGAACGCCACACAACGGAATTTAAATTTGTCAAACATATTAGGATCTCAGTAAGCATTGTATGTGGTATTACGAATGTGAAATTAAATCATATATATTTTTGAAGCATATTTTATAGAATATGACTTAGCTATTTTTTTTTTATACATAGCGCTTCGTCCAAAACCGCTTCTTAGGGTTTCCCAATAAACAAGGAACCGTTATAGTTTTGTCTATCCATCTAACCGTCCGCCCGTCTGTATGTCTGTCTGTCTGTCTGACTGTCCTTTAGCTCAGAGACCCTTAGTATTGGAAAATTGCAATTTGGTACAGGTACAAATATTAATTATACCGACAAAGTAGTAGAATAAAATCTTGAAAAAAAAAACATTTTTCGGAATACCTCCCCTACACGCATAGCGGAATGAATTTCATTTCTAAATTAGATGAATTATAGTTTACTCGTCTATCCCTTGTGGGGTATCGTTGCATAGCTCATTCCAAATCAGAATAGGTTTGTGCAAACCATATTCGATTTAGGGATCTGTTTTCGGAATAATGAGCTTTAAATTTCTAATTTTTGTTTTAGTCAATTACAGCCTCCCCCTGCCGGCTAAATGGTTATTCGTGAATATGTGAAAAATTCACATCTGTAGTACATATCACAAAGTTAAAAGAAAAACTGTCTCAGCTAAGTACGCTTAATAAATTAACGATTAATAATTGACCAATAAATGAAATGTACTGGAAGAAGTAAAAAGCAAATTTCATACGATTCGTACAAAAGAATATTTTTACACGTTATCACTAAAATTAATATTCAATACTTTAAACATTGTTTTATTTAAAGTCAGTTTTAAATGAGAACGTGGAATGATTTCTATTAAAAGTTCTCCAAAAGTCATCACATTATTCTTAAAATATCTTTATTTTACCGGTAAAGTCTGAGAACCAGTAAAGGTTTCGAATTTCCTGTTACGTGTCGCCGTGGGCGTACGACTTGCCTAATCGCGATGGGAATATTTTAAAAATACCGTATCGCTAGACTAAAATAATGATCATTATCCGGGACAAAAAAAATGCCAAATTACAGAGTAAAAATATACTCTTCGCTTTGAAACCCTATTCCTCATTAAATTGTACTTCAATAATGACAATGCCATCTGAAAGATGAAAAGCGGCACCCGTTGTAAGGGTAAATTTAAAAAATCACAATTCGGGTATTCGTTATTTCCTTACGACGCCAATTGCTAACTTTCGCTTTTAGTTTCTGAAGACGGGCATAGCAGCTAGTTTTTAAAGGTCATGTGTATTGAAATGTACCAAGCTCGAGAGTTGCAGGTAAAGAAAATGTTCTGTAGAACTTCATTTGTAAAACATAAAAATGTCTGCAATTTTCAATTCGATATCACGGATTTTATTGAAATGGCTCACACACGTCGCTAACAAGTTTTATACGAATATGTTTAGTAACTTTTTAAATAACTACAAGATTTTATCAGACACTATCAGCATTTCATTACGCGCTATAACGCTTAATTAGAAAAAAATGTTCCACATGAGACTTGACCTAGAATATTATAGAGCCGTTTAGGATAAAGTCAATATATGTGAGTACATAGAAATAAGTTCTTCCTCAGAAAGAAATATGTTAAAAAAAAAACGCACATTACGGACAATTATTTAACGGTGCTGTATTTTAAACTTTAATTTGTAAACATCAACTGCTAACCGTTAATATAAAAGGTAAACACGTCGTTGTTTCAACTTTACAATTAACAGTTAACTAAGGTAGTATTAGAGATATTGTGGCATTTGTGCCGGTAATTTTAATGTCACAAACGTCAATATCTTTAGGCTTATTGCCGAGATTTTGACCTATTCAGTTTTTAATATTAACAGTTAGCAGGTCTATCGACATAGAGCTCGGGCCACTTCGGTTACAAGTTCGATTTTTGGAATACGATTTTAATTTTGTATCGTGAGGGACAATTGAAAAACGGTCGATTTTGTATAATAGCGAAACGAAAAATAAAAAAGGTGGCCAAACTTTGGCGGTCACGAAATAGCAGGCTGTCGCTGTTCTTGAAAAGGTACTTGACGGATTTGTGTAGCTCTTTTAAAAATATGTATTGAGAGCAAAACGGGGAAACAAGTCGACATCATTGACGAGATCGAGACCGGGAAGCAACTTTGTATCGTAGGGTAAAAATAAACACTGAAGGTGTAATACATTATTTGCTTAGGTTTAAGCTGTATCGGAATAATAAACTATCAACAAGAACCGTCATAGAACCATCTAGATTAATTATGTTTGTACAAGAAACGAAATTTTAATAAACCAGAGGTACGGCACAATAACAGAACAGTAAAATAACAAAGGAAGCGATATTTCTGAAAGCTTCTCTCACGTGAAATTCGTGCGGCGGGATGTGCCAAAGTACGTCACCTTTATTGGGCCGCTGTCAAACGTCCAACGGCTAAGCAAATGTTCCTGAATCAAAACGGGGTAAAACCGGGTTTTTATGAAAAACATAGCCATTCTCGTGTATATATTTTTGTTGTGTTATCTATTTTAGGCGATTGTGGATTCGGTCACTGATTTTTTTTATAGAGCATGCCAGTGAAACTGGATTTGTTTGCTGGGATTTTTTATAAACCCGAATGCGACTTCATGAAGGATGCACGTATTGAAAATACTTTTTCTGCAAGTTTTGAGCAGCATGAGAATCTCACTTTCTAAACTACAATATCTGATATTTTGTACCTTTTTTATATTTTATATATTAGGTGTCATTTTTGTTATATATTCTATTTTTTAAACATGAAATACTTTAAGGCATCATTTTTAATGCGGATCACACTCACTGCTTTCTTGAATTACAAAAAATAAGGCTAAACATAAAATGAATAGAACCTACCGCTATCGATAATATGAAATTACTTATAGATTTTATGATTGTCCTACTAAAGAATTCTAACAGAAAAAGTGTTACATATTTCTACTGTTGCGTATTTCCACCAGTGGTTGTCATAATTTTGCATATAATCTACAATAAAAACTTATTTTAAGACGTCAGAACTTCCAGGAGCAGAAGAAGCTGGCAAAGTGTCGTAATTTTAACGAATTCCTGGCTACCAACTATCGATAATCGCAAAGCAATGAATTTTCTGCGGATGAGTCTTCTGTCATTGAAAACTAATTTCATGTTGATTTATCCCAGTTGCGAACTATCTACGCCGGGTCGCGCAGGAATGAATAGGTTGCTGTGAATGTTTTGAGACTAGAAAACATTCTATATTACTATATAACATTTAAATATCCATATATACTATATTCTTTTAACGTTTCCTAACAAACAGATTTACTTTCAATCCGTAAGAAAGAACAGTTTAGCGTTCCCATTTTTTTTCTTTATAATAATTCTAATACATCAGTAATATTAAATATAATAAAGACTTACTGTGCTTGCGGCTAAAAAAATGCAAATTTTTTTAGACATTATGCATTTGACTCTAAATATCAGTGAGGTCGACAAATTGCGCAACACTGGCTTACAAATTGAGTTCTGCTGTTTATGCGGTGAGAAAAAACAAGCAGTAAACTAATGTTGAAATAGCTCATCTGGTTTACTTCGGTCACTTCGTACAGCACAATATTGTGTCTTTTGTCTTCACTTGTGATAGTTCTTTTGATGGGTGAACTATATTTGTTTTTCGAAAAATAGCTGTAGCGTTTATAAATCGAGCCCCGTTTTTCATTAAAAGATAAATTTCATAAACAAGCATTCATATTGTTATTTATGAATATATTTATAACACATTATATGTAGAAGAAAATACGGTTTAAGGCAAAAATTATCATATATACAATGGCAATACAATAAATAATAAAAATAAAAAAAATAGTTATATCATGTTTACGTCTACAAAAAGTTACAAAGTTTTTTTTAGGGTAATCCATTAAACTAATATGAAAAAATTTTTAATGAAATATTGATCTTGTCCATTATAAAATCCAAATTGATTGTTAAAGACCAATTAATAAAATAAAATGTATTGCACTATTAATTATTATTTGAAGAACGAATCTACATGGCTGTAGATACTCACATTATTGAGTATATTTTAAATTTTGACGAATATACGTGTCTTCTCAAGAACATTGCTGAATATAAAAAAAATCATTTAAATATGTACGTCTTTTGCTTGGTTACGCGTGGGCGTTCACGTCTGGCAAATCCTTTTGATGACACAATTCCAGACAGGCACACACACAGGCTTATATTGTCTTCAATGTCAATTATATTCTCACGATTAATAACAATAATATAAACTCACGCCTATTTCCCAGAAGGGTAGGCAGAGACTATAGATTTCCACACGGTACGATCATTGCATATCTCTCTCGGCCCACTGACATCCATCAATCTCTTCATGCAAGCTCGTCGGTTTTGGGTGATTAAAATTTGGCCCTTTTTTAATATGCCACCAATGTGGTCCGTATAGGATCTCAATATCGATAATAATGAGAGGACTCGTACTCTTAAATTAAAGACTTGCTAGGACTTAGACCATATAAGAGAACAAAAAATGCAGGACAATAGCGAATAGAATTTAAACCTTGAGTTTCCGTGTAAATTTAATCACTTATATAGATATTTCATCCATGAATAGACCAGACGATTTTTGCCTATATCGGCTCGGAAATTCTGAAACTTTTTTTAATTTTCTTTCTATGCACACTTACAAATATAAAATATACTTTTTTTGACACATTTGGAAAAAGAGACCACAGTATATGTTTAGCTTGTGACGAAGTTGTACGCGCCAATGTAATACATAGATTTTATTGTCTTGATTGTATTCCTTTTGAATGAAAATATCCAAGTACATGGAGTATGTAGACTATACAATACTACGGTGCGCACGCAAGTAGCATACTACCACAATGTACATTCGTCACAAATGCTAGAGCTACCAACTGTAGTTACTAAAGCCAATATATTATAATCGGGGGTTCTAGCCATCGTGACAATGAGTCTATGGTAACATACTGAAATAGTATTCCTATACTACTTCATTATGTTACCTAACAGGCCCCATTGCTGCATTTGAGTATGGAAGCTTAAAGCGCATACGAGTAGTGTCTTTCAAATCCAGTTCGTCGTTCAAAACGACTTTATTTAGTGAACTCCACGTACGTGAACATAAAGTAATACGCTTATATACGAATTTTAAAAAAAATCTTAAAAATAATGTTTTGCACTGTTTAATACTATATGTATAAAGTTTTATTTATTTTGTAGAGTACCTATATTAATTTTTTGGAAATTTTATGCGAATGTTTGAGTCTATATTTCGGTGACATTATTAAAAATAAAATTGTATATTTAATGACACAGAAATATATCACAAATGGATAAATTCTGGGCTTTGTGCAAATGATTTTAAACCTACCAAAAACACGATTTTGGATAATATTAAAATGTAATTTTTATTATTATTTTTAATCATGTCAAAGAGGTATGACTTCTCAGGTGCGCACATATGTAGACACTTGTTTTTTCTAATGTATGAAATTTTGAATATCTAAAATGTTCAAAGCGTTCAAAGCGGGAAGTTAAAAATTTTCTGCCATACATCGGTTTACATGGAGTATGGATCGTGATGTAGACTAGTATGGAATTGGATGTGTTCGAAATTTGGAGTAAGAACTCCAAATGTTAAATTGTAATCGTAAAAAGGACTTATAAGTTAAGTTTAAATTAAATTAGTAATAAAATCAGATTTTATCTTTACTTGTGCTGTAAGACCATGATTGTTTACAAAATTCATAATTTGAGGTCAACGGATACTATTTTAGAAGTATTGATTTATTTACAAGTATCAGAGTAAGCGATAAAAATGGCTGTATTATTTTATTTCATTGATTTAGGAGCTTCATTTTTTTTATAGTTTTAAGAAGCAGTAGATCGAAATATTTGATTTTCATTTCAGCTTGACACCTCTACGGGTCCACGAATAAACTACGGGTCTTGATAAACAAACAGACGATAGAAGACAGTCAATGAAGTATAAGGATTTCTTTTAAGGTACAAAACCTTAAAAATTTTCAAACTATGAACCTTATTTTTTTTTCATTAAATTTATCACCGGTTGTTATATCTGATGTAATTATGAAAGGGAAAATGTGTAATTTTGAAAATAATGTTTAAAGTACAAAAATCAATTTGTTAAAGAGAATTATTAATTAATTATTGTTATATTTTTTTAATACAGAAAATATACCAATATTCTATACATTCTCTTATTTTACTAGCAATAAAGGAGAAAAAACAATAAGTCAGAAAGATAACTTAGTTTGTACAGACATGGAATTGTACTTACAAGTTCCTTCGGGCTTGTATTGTGGTAATTCAATTAGAAAGCACGTTCCCCGTCACATAAGTTAGTCTAACAATGCAAGACTAAAGGTCTATTTCCTTAGATTGCTATTCAGATTAACGCTAATATGACGTAACAATGACTTAGAAAAATAACAAGCAATTGTAAATAATGCCCATCACGATGAACTCAGTATTTGAAACTTTTGCATCATATGTAAAGAATTTAGTTTTAAATGTTGAGAGCACAGAACTGAAAACCACACTCAGTAATATATAAAAGATAAAGTTTTGTATTTACAAATATAAACAAAATGAGTGAGAAAAAATTGTGTAATAAAAAAAATGGAAAATTAAAAGGTTCAAGAAAAAGAAATATTTATCAGCAAGCATTACTGAGACTTGCTGCTTTAAGAATCAAAAGCAGAACTGTGACAGAGAGTATACAATAGATTAAAAAATTTTTTAACTACAGCAATGTCTTTCGTCACACTGTGTTAAAATGGAACATTAGATTGATTATTGTCAAGGGAGTGAGTTTAAGGTTGAAAAGGGCTACGAAACGCAATGTGTATTACGCGAGGCGAAAAGTGCTATATAAAAGCCATTTACTAGAACTATCATCGAGCCACTGTAATGAAATTTATTAGTTAAGTGATACTAATAATATATCACTTAACTAATAAATTTCATATAATAATAGTAATACTATAATTTTCGGAGGTCAAGTGCTTGTGGAGTGTTTGGAATTGTTGTACTTTCAAGAACTCAACTTTTCATTCAAAATGATGAAAATTCAATAAATTATGTACCAGTGTTAGTGTTACAGGATTTTAAGGGTACGTTCAGAAAAGTTAATAAGCTTAGGTTTCTAATGAATATCGTGTAATTTGTCCTTTAAATATTTTTTTTACTTATTCCATATTTATACACTGATATTCCCCATATCACCCATCCATTATGTAAATTCTATACCTTGTTCTATATGTTATACTTTGTTCTATACCTTGCAATATACATAACCTATTTAATTGTTTAAGCAAGTAAGATCCAGAACATAACGATACATTAAGTTTATTTAAAAAACTAATATTTCATAAATCCACTAAAAAGAACAAGTAGTTGTATAAAATTTTTGTTTAAACACTTAAGAATTAAAAAAATATATTTTTATGTTTTATTTTAATTTGCAAGATTTTTAAATATAATTTAAATTCGAAATATCCGATATTCGCGTCTTTTCCTTTACCATTCGTTGCATCAAATGAATAAAATAAAACGCCGACCGTGTGCCGCCTGCCTTCGTCGCTATCCAATATAAAGCGATAAATGATATTTTATTATAAAAAGTTAATTCCGTAGAAAGTTTTTATCTAGTTTATTGATAAATTAAAGATATTTCCATTTAGTTTTTTTTTAATATACTTGATAAAAAACCAAAAATTTAGAACTCTCTCACCCTCTAGAAATTTTTCAACAAAAAATAGTATATGGGTGTAAGAATTAGGCAGGCACTAATGTTAATGCCACAATCTAGTTAACACATTAAATTTATGTTTCATTATACTGAATAAAATATGATTTTTTTTTTCAATTATTAAATTTAATCTAAACATTGATGTAATGAACTTGAATTATCCACATTGAATTAAATGATGTTTAGCAATATCATTTTAGTATAAAATCCTTTCAGAAGTATTTATTTTTATATACACAAATTCTTTTATTTTTATTATGTAATTAATCATGAGTCCAAAAAATTTTGTTGACTCGTCTACATTTACGTTCTCGTCAATTTCTCAAAAGGGCAAGCAAATACCGCAGATTTCGCTTGACGTGACCCTTATAAACCTATTTCCCTTCACTGTAATTCAATATAAAAATGCAAACTCATCAGTTTCGGCTGCTTAAAACTTGGCCTTTTTTTAAATTTGCCTTCAATTTAATTTGCACAAGCCTTTTTAGTAGACAGTTCGCCAACCCTTCCGTTAAATAGACACATTCGTTCTATGTATTTCTTTCATTACTGGTTGAAAAATTAATAAGAATGAAATAACCACGGAACAAAAGGATTCATGAATCGTACTGCCTGAATGATACTAAGTTACTGTGAAGATAATTGAAAAGCAATAAAAAAATATTGAAGACTTTTTCATTCGGAATAACTTTTGTCAGAGCTTGCCAATTTCAAAAAATATATGGCACGAGTTATTTTTTGAAAGCATCTAATGCCTACACCGGCAGTTCGCTAAGTTGGAACGACTCCAAGAATACGGTCAGCAAAAATGTCATTTTTCCATTAGATTTTCGTTGGTTCAGATTTTTTTTTTTTATATTAAACTCATTCCAATAATACTAGTTGAAAAAAAATTTTTTTTTTCAAATTGAATTATTCTGTGAAAAAACACTATGTTCTTCATAAATTGAAGGCTTTTGTATTTTTTTTTGCAATGATGAATATTATATTATATTTCCACTATTGTATACTACAGAATAGATGTGTTTATTTTTGAGAAGCTGTTTGTTTGGAGTTATAGGACACTCTATTTCAGAGAAAAGAGAGCGTAACTGGAACGTGCTACCCCATAAAAAATGTCGCTCCAGAATGTGACATATTTGAAACTAAGCAGTTCAATTATAAGATCACGACTCTTTTGTTTCTGCACGAATATTTCTACTGGATATATACATATTTAATTATACCATTATTATATTCTGGTAAGGTCTGAAGACGTTTGAGGTATTGGCAAAAAATTAGCAAAATTTCGTTTGAAATGCAACTTTTAATTTATGAAATACTAAATTCTTCACAACAGTTCAAAAGCTGTTGTCTATAAATCAATCACACATAAAAAAATGAAATAAAATACACAATATTCACTGAGAAAAATATTCGTTTATGTGGTAATTGACTTTTTTTTCATTACGATTTTTTGGAAATTTATGCATTACAATTTATAGAGATCTTAATCATTATTAAAGACATTGTACAAAATTTAAGACAAAATGCCATTTTTATTGATTTGCATTCATTTGTATTTTTTATATAATAGTTATGACAATGATAAAAAACTCATATGTTCGTTTTGTTTATTCGGACCATCAGTAAATTTAAATACTATGCGTCACGTGGTTTGTTATTATAGTATATTTTATGATTTTGATTTAATTTTTACTTTGAATTGCATAAATCTTTTCATCCAATGCTAGAAATTTTATTTGAATCGGATTTGTTTATTTAAATTTGTATGCGGCCGATGAATCAAAAAGACCCGCACATCCTACGAAACTCTAATCAACGTAAAAATCTTTCATCATGATCCGTTTCTATCAGTCACAACCAAATGGACAGACTGTCTGCTGTGCACTTTAACCGGAGACAATTTGTCTCAGCTTCAGATATGATTGATACTCGATGGGTTTTAATAACATAGCTCGGTTATAAACGTATTACCGAATATACTCGAATAAACGATAGAAACAAACATCTAAACCCACTAATGTACTGATTGCTCACATGATAAAATATTTTCACCCAACATACAGGCTAAGTATTTATAATACAAATCGATAAATTTTGAATAAATAACAATAAAATTAATTTAACGCTATAGATATACTAAAACTCGAAGAAAATAGCAGGTACCTTAAAAGGTTTCATTTTGAAAATATTTGACACGATGACATATAAAAACTAATTTTAGTTGTTCATTAAAGTAAGTTTTCAAAACTTATTTTAATATAAGCGGGAGTTGAGTGATATGTGATATACGGCGTTGCTTGCAAGCCAGCGAGTACCGTGTTCCAATTCTGTGGGTGGGGCGAACTGACCAATGTATGTTCAGCTAAGTGAAATTATATTATCCGTTTCGCGCCTCATGAAGCACGTTAAGCCGTCCCAAATGTCATCGGATCAGTGACCGTTCTCGTAAACAGCCCCGAACCCGCACGACGTTAGGCTAGAGGGGTACGCCTAAGCAACGCGGCGATGAAAAACTCCACACATAGAATCGTATTTGCCTTAATTATACCGACATATAATTAAACTATAGATAATTTCTTTCAAATTCTCGACATTTCAACGACTTCAGTAAAGAAAACGCGATCGCGTCACAAAAGAAAAGGTGAATCAAAAGAATTTAATCTAATCCAATTCTCTTGGGTCATTACAAATAAAAACAGACCAAGCTAAAGCACACGGCCGACGCCATCCGATAGCGGCCGGGCGCCGCCCGGGGCCGGCCGGTGCGCGCTAATTAAAAGGCGATTCGGCCGTTTGATGACGATCTCGATTTGATTCCGCTGATTACCCCCCGCGCTTTAAAGCCTCAATTAGAAGTCCACGGCGAATTTGTAAAGCGCAGAGTGATTTACGATGATGCGCTTCCGAGATTTATGTTTTAATTAAAACGGCCCAGCCAAAAATGAGCTCGCAGCGGCAACGCGAGGCGCTCTCGGTCCTCGGGCCCTGCAGTCGCGTGGCCGACGTCTGTTATTATTTTCTTTCTCATTTCCGCGCAGAACGGCGGGCTTTGTTGGTGGCGAAAAACAATTTTTTGAAGTGAAATTTCTTAGGCGGCGATTCGATAATCCATAATTGGACGAGGAATGAGAGTGAAATTTCTAACGTGCGTCACGTTTAGACACATTTCGTTACATGAGAGAGAAGAAAGATATAATATAGAGTAAAGGAGAAAGAAAACTATACGTTCTGACGCGATGGCAAAGGAGCAAAATAAAACCAAGTAAACACAACGATAGAATAAAATAGTGTCGCGCATGCGCGCGTTGTCACGCGTTATTTAATTAACACTCACCATTGTGTTTTGTGATTATTTACGTATCCTGTAATTACTAAACTATATCTGTGAAGAGTCATTATTTAGGAAACTTAACTTCTATTACGTGTACAGTGCTGCTCGTGTATTTTCACTATATTGATTTATATATTGATGTATAAATATATTGAAAATTATTGAAATAGAGGTAATAATCGTGAACCTGGTCGGAAAAAACGAATTTTTGGCGTATAATTTTAGTATATTAAACCACAAGATACACATCAAATTAATGTAATACATAACCATAGATCTCAAGAAAACAAAAAGTAGTCATGAGGATTGCCGACAGAAGTGAAAAAACCTGCCTACTTCAACAATAAATGTACAATTTATTTTAGTATATATTAAAGTTAGATCTTGGTTATGACATTTGTTTACACCTATTCTGTCATGGAAAAAACATCAATATTGTTAAAACTGTTCATGAGTGTAAAAAAAACCTGGTTAAAGGCAAATATGACTATTCTTCTTTATAATGACTCAAAAGCGTCATCTACAAAAGTTATATACAAAATATATAAAAGCCCCATTTCACTTTAGTTCTAAAATTTTCCAATAGATGAAATACCTGATTATTTTTAAACATTTAATTCAAATTAATGATAGAGTAAGAAATAAATAAAAGTACTCAGTAATTTTATTCAGCATTGTTTCTAAAACTCTGTATGAAACAGAAATTGAACTTACGAAACATTGTCTTCGTTTTACATTATTAGCGCCACCGGTACGACGTATATAAAACAAAACGTTTTAAGCTTCTATTATAATTGTATGTTTTACTACAGGATGACTTTGTACAAAATTGGATTAATATCTTACTCTATCCATACATATAAAGTAACTGTAACTGTTGATTTTTATATATGTTTATATATGTTGATTTTTATATATTTTTATATATGATTTTTATATAGATAATAATATCTAGAAAGATATTCTTTTATAATAAAGTGTATAACTAAACCAATAGCAAAAATATAGTCACTGCTGGTTATGCGCAATCCGTCATACTTATAGCTACAGATCCAATGTTAGTGTTAGACTTCACGTGACCATGTCGCTCACGACTTTGATAAAATTATTTCCATCCAAACCTGTCTAAAGAAATAATAACATTCGACTAAACAATAATTCTATAGTCTATGTTAGGAAAGTATAGTCTATACTTTCTTTTATATCTATAGTCTATATTATCAAAAATAGCATGTTGACCTTTTAAATAATTTGACGATCTTTCGCAGTATTTGCAAACGATGTAGCTACGTCAGGCAATCCTAATTGTAAAAAAGTTCAAAACCCATTTTTTTCAGGTTAAAAGCAAGCATGGATCACAATTATAATTTTTCATCTTTCTATTTCGCCGACAGTGACATTTCGATACGTGAATTGTTCAATTTAAAAGTTACTTCGACTAAAAATTTTAATCAAGGTCCAGTATTGTATTAAGTCCAACGGACTGATGTCTAGTTAAAACCAAATAGACATGTCGTTTAGGATGGTGATGGCTTTGAGAATTTTTTTCAACCGAGAACAAGGTACTAAGTTCAATCTCGATTAGGGCCGAATTGAACAACAAATTTTCAACTTAAGTCAAATTAAAGCACTCGCTCCGTGCTTTAGCTTAACTTGGAGGGCACGTCAAGCTGTCGGTTAGTCAGACGTTGTTATTGCATCGGCGACGAAAATCAGCAGCTTACAACTTTTGCCAGGCAGACCGCCCCAATCTGAAATCTGAATGTAAAGAGAGCTTATCTCAACAATGGGGAATCACCCTAATGCTGACATAAACTTTCCCAGGTTTTTTGATTTGAGTTACAAACTCAATATTAGTCAATTCGGAAACCGGAGGTCTTAAATAGTGCTCATCTATTAAAATATTACTTAAAAAACATCGCAAATCGGACCGAATCACAGCATATTTCGTGAAATACTGTATTTTTCCCCGGCTGTCGCTTGAATTATCGCCCCGCCGGGTCCAGGTCGTTAAGATAGCTATGTTAATAAGCCGTTGGCAATTACTCGAATCCGTCTCATCGCCGAGTACAATCGGGGGCGTTTATTCCCGAAGTACGGCTCTTTCAGTCGGCATTCAGACCCGCTTCGAGATTTCAATGGACCGTTTGCTGCATAAGATTGCATTTCACCTCGTTCCTACGCCCTCTCGTATAAAAGGGATTATTAAAAATTTAATTTATTTCATCTAGAAAGCGATAGGAACTCGATGAATGCGCGTAATTATTCATGATGTTACAATTAATTGCGCTGAATTTCGTTTGATTTTTAGTGTTACGTACCTCATGGAGAAAAAAGTAACATTACATAACCATTTTGTTGTTCGACTCTCTGTTTATCTGTCTGTCAATACCCTTTTTATCAAGAACGCATGGTTTAACAGCCTATTGACGTCATAACAAAATCAAACTTCTACATTAATGCAAAAAAAAAAATACGTTCATTCATGTCTTTCGTTTTGAGATTTCAATATATAATAACCTATAATTTTCTTTGGCTTAAAATAATGAAATTTGTCAAAAAGCAAGCTCTTATGGCTTAAATGAAAAAAATATATATAAAAGATTAGTTAGTAGTTAAGCAAATTAAAATTATTTTTTGCCATCACAAACTTTAGTTTTTAATATGCCATTTGAGTAAGGACCGTGATGTAAGCCGATGTACGGGAAAACATTTTTTTTTTCAAAATTTCAACATTTTCACAACCTCGAATGTTTGAATGTATTTTTTGATGATTTTATTAAAAAGAACTCTTAGTTAAGATGTACGGAACTTTTAGAGCGTCAGTCATATTTGTAGTTGACTGGTAAATTATTGAACAAAAGAGAATTATTCGCGCATATTTATAGACGCACACATTTTCACGCACATTTAAATTTTAACTTGGTATTACAAAAGTCGTGAATGACATTCGCATAGAATGTGTATACACAGATAAACTAACAACTTTTTTCCAGTTAGGTTAGACAGACTCTTATCTAACATAACATTAATACAATTTTTACAGTAGCTTGTTAATGTTTGGCCCTCTTTAGGGTTCTTCAGTCATCAAGGAATCCGTATAGTTGTGCAATCTCCGTCGTCTGTTTGTCTGTCCACAACTTAGTTCAGAGAATGTCAGTAAAATAAAGCTATAAATATTTATATGTAAAGTATGATTTTTTTTTGATTTGTTTACTACATGGCGTGGGATCTCGTTAGATAGTTCATTAAAAACGTTGGCCGATAAAACTGTTTTGCTATTTAGAGATTTGTTTGCGAAATATTAAACTTTAAATTGCTAATTTGTGTCTCCCTCCGCCAGCAGCTATATGGTTATTCTTAGATACATGGAAAAAATTCATGACAGCACTGTATATATCGAAGATAAAAGGAAAAATATTGCAATTGAGTAGACTTTATAAGTTAGCAAGTAATAGTTGACCAAGTATAAAGTTTATTTGGAAAAGTAATACGCAAAATTTTGTGCAATTTACAATGAAAATTAATTTGATGATGTTGTTGGTTGTTGAAAATAGATAGTAAATGTAGGTTCAAGAACCAATTAAAATTATGGGAACGGAAATACCAAATAATAACATCCTCAACACCCACGCTATGCGGGCCCTACTTAGACAATATTAGCTCACGTATACTATGGAGAGTGCTCTGAAGAGCTATTTAAAACCTCATTCTTCACGCCGATTTCCGTCATCGTTCCTCTCGCCGGAAATACTATCTTGATGGTTGACATTCTACTGCCATATGCTTCATGCGCAATTTTCTGCCACGTACGATGGGGATCTGGAATGATTTTTCATCAGCGGTATTCCCAACGAACTTTAAGGTAAGGGTTTTCAAGAAAAAAACGTTTCTATCTATAAGACTAGCAACGAACAAGTGTCTTCTTTGGAATAGCGGGTGTCATGGGCGGCGGTGATTATCTAATTACCAATGGCTTCCCTGTGCGTTTGTCCCTTATACGTTCTAAAAAAATATTAGCCATTAAATTGTGAACTCAATTGTTCAATGGTTCATAGTATCGAAATCCCCCTTCTAAGTTCGCATATTGTGACGAGCAAGTACGGAATAGGGTTCCGTATGATAATGGCCCGACAGCCGGTCAAGTACGTGTCCGGTAGAGCGTAGGGCTTGACTGTCAAGTATTTTCAATAAGTCGCTAATTAGAACTGAACAACATGTTGTAGGTTTCCTCTTACCACATTATTGCTGTATATAATTATAAGCAACGTCATGATATGCATCATTCATAACTGTAGTTTACTTTTGGTAGTTCCAATATTGGAACACATCCCATCACACTTTAGAATCAATGGTTTGGATATTAGGCTCCCTACGTTGGCCAATGTGGATCAAAGACTGCTGACGACCATCGTCACCAATACCATCACAACGTCCGCTTATCGTGCTCTTCAAGGTAAGGAATAACTAGGAACAATTACTTTATTTCGTCTAAAATTAGAAACACGTTGATCATTTCAAATGCAGTTAGATATCAAAATTTTTATTGTCCTCTTGAAATTCGAAAACTTGAAATTTGTAAACGCATCTATTGCTAGGTCACTGCCACTTAATCTCATAACCTACTAGCAGACATTTTATTAACCAAAATTACAAAAACCAATGAATAAATGATATTAGCGAAATATTATTACTTCCATATCTCTATTTCATTTTTTTTTCATAATTTATGCCTATTTCTCACAGGGGGAGAGACCTTAAATTTCCACATTACGATCTTTGCATATCTATCTTGCTTTGCTAACATTAATTAATTTTCGTGCAAGTTCGTCGTTCTCGGGTGCTCAAACTTTAACCCTATTTTAAAATGCGATCCTTTTAGTATATGATTTTGTAGGGCGACCTTTGCCGACCCTTTCTTTAGACGTATCGGTTCTGTAAATTTGTTTTGGCAAATTCTACTTTCTTCACCCTTTCCAGCTAACCAAAACACTGAAATACTCCTTTTTCTACTTTCAGTCACTACATCTTCTTTCACACCACACCGCTCTATGATATCGCTGTTCCTACATTTATCTTTCAAAGACATCATACATACTATGCAAAGATCTTATTTCCACTGCATTAATTCTATGTTCATTTTTCTTCCGCCATACGCAATTGTCAATGACTAATATGTTTATCATGTTTGTTGTTATTTGTAAATAAGCTACCAAAGTACCTAAGATTATATTAGATTTATATAATTTGTATAAGACAATACTGTCGTATTAGTTGCTTATATGTGAGTGCTGCCAATTATGAGCGGCTTGTGATTGTCGCGACTTGTGTTATTACACAAGTCCCAATAAAGAAGTTGGAATTCCAAAAAAAATATCCTCGTGGTTGGAAGAATGTAAAATTTTGTGAATTAATTCCAATTAGAAGAGTGACAGTCCACGACATGGCGTCAGTTATTTTGTTCAATTTATTTTTTGTTGTACGTAAGAACCGTAATTGAAGGTGGAATTATTTTGCATTTACTAATTAAAATTAGTAGATTATAATTTCTAAAATTGAGTAAAAGACAGAAAAAATATTGAAATATATTATGATTGTAAGAAATATGTACAACAAGATACGAATAAAGATTATGTAATTATAAGAAATATTTTACACATTAATGTGATTTCAAGAAATTTGATAAGAAGAAAAGAATTAACATAAAAAGCTCAAATACAAAAGACCGATATTTAATTTTAATATGCCAGTCAATTAATCAGACGGTTGGAATATGATTTATTCAAATGCTAGTATTTTAATTGTGTACAATAAAAATACATCATAATTACCAGTATTTATTGAATAAATATTCTGTAAAGTTTCATAAATTTAAGGACCGATTTTGCCTAAGATTTATTTAGGGACAGACGCAGATTCTAGAGAAACGCTATGGAATGGTAGCCCAATAAAAAATATAGACAAATACTATTGTGAAATATTTTGTTCTTGAAATTTTTTTTTTCAACGTAGATTAATGGGTTTGGATCTTAAACGATAAATAAAACTAGTGCTCACTGAATTTCGCGAAATAATTTTATGTGCATATATTACAATTGAAATAATATTAAAAGCTTATAAATGCATTTTTCTTTATCGATAATCAAAATTACATTTTCCATTTAATTATTTATTTGTATTTTTGTATCTCCAGTTTTAAATATCATATATGTTTTTCGTAAGCTTCGAAAAAAGCGAAAGCCTTGCGAACCTTTCAAATTGGGTCGTAAACTGACTCGAAACTGAGATCCGGCCTGAATCATAATAAGGATTTTATATATATATAGGTGCCTTATTCTCTACTAGGCGTCTAGATACTCTTTATACAATCGGTATTCAGTAGTGCAGGCGGCGCGGGAAGACGGCCGACCAGTGCCCAAAGCGATATCTTATTAAAGTAACCATCCGCCCAGGTCGCGTTGAGAGGGTAGTGTTTGCGTTTAATCAACCCGCCTTGACTTTCGTTCGGCTAAATTACGATATCCACGGGCCGATGTCACTTTAAGTTCAGTTTTAATTACGTCGAAGCTGGCTTTGGGGCATTTTGAGATTGTAAAGTTGAAAACGTATCAGCTCAAAATTTATACAATGATTGTTTGTGGGAACAATTTTTCAAAATATTAATAAATTGTCGATAGGGTAAGTGTGGGTATTACCGCGGCTAGATGTGAACGTCTAACTTTAAAAGCATATTTCAAAGATTCACTATAAAATATCGTCTTAATTTTTTTTTTCTTGTCGATAATCAACTTATTTTAAACTTTGAAAAAAATTAAGACTATGATTTTATGTTGAATTCATTAAATAATTAACATTTGAAAAGAAATTATAAGTGCTAGTATTACCGTGGACCTTAAAATGACTTGTGACAATTACCGCGCTACAATTACCGTGGACGTTACAATTACCGTGTGACAATTACCGCGGAATCTGATGGAAAAAATTAATAGAATAAATTATAAGGACAAACGTTTAGTAAAACAACAGTTTTTTATAAAAATTAACTTTAATAAGGCACAGCATGTTTCAATTTTGGTATAGCTGACTAATACAATTAAAACTATTAGATACATAAAATATTTAATTCAGTCAATATCATTATTTTCATTTCTGCTTCTTTTTGAAGTTCAGCGATTTGTCTTTTCAATTCAGCTGCTTCTTTTTTCAATAATGATTCTTCTTTATTTTGTTTTTAATTTCAATTTCTTTTATTTTTGTTCTTGTTTTATGATTTTTGTTTCTCTTTCTCGAGTTTTATTTGTTCCTTTCTAAGTATTTCTTCTTCTTTTCGAACACGCTTTTTCTTTTCTTTTTCATAATCTCTTGTTTTCAATTTTAATTTTCTTCTTAAAACTATTGCTTCTTTCTTTGACTGTATTTCGTTTTCTTTGGCTTTTTAATCGATTGCCATTGAGTGCTGGTCAGCACAGATGGAATTTTCATCGAATTAATTGCACGTTTTTATTTTTGTTGAAAGATCACACCTTGGCCAATGTAACAGTTTTGAAATGGATCAGAGAATTTTTCAACTTCTAGGTCACAATTATTAGAGACATCTTCAAGTGGAAGAATTTTTCCCTGTCAAAATTTTCAGAAGTTGAAAGAGAAATCGATTAAACTTTCCAAAAGCTAATCCTTCAATATTCTTTGTATTTTCTTCTGTCGTTTCTAAATTACTTATTGTTTCACTAGATGAACTTTTAATCTATTGAAAACTTTTTAAAGTTAATAGCATTAACATCCAAGGGACATAGTCCACATGCCTTGAATCCATGTTCCATGATTAAGTACGAAAACCGCGGTAATACTGACATGCAGCAAAAGTCCGTGACAATTACCAGTAAATTAAAAGTGATAATCAATTAAAATTCAATATTTGTTAGGATTTTTAAGCATTAAAAAGTATAATCTTACTCTGAGATGTAATAAATATAGATCTCAAAGCATTAATTCATAGAAAAATACATTTTAATCGAACCTACAATTGCACACTAACTGCAAAAAAACGATGACATTTTCTTTTCAAACGATCAATCAGTTTTCAATCATTTATAACAAACTAAATAATTAAATTTCATACCGGGTCGTTTCTTAATTACATTTTAGAATTAATATATTTATTGCTGAATTTTTTTGAAATTACAAACAATTGTGTGTAATTAGTTTGTAATGTAATGAAAAAAATCCGCGGTAATACTCGCACCCGCGGTAATACCCACACTTACCCTATATAACTTTAAAAAAAAATAAAAGATCGAATCACGCCGATGTGAGTGGATGCGTACGCACGTAAAAAGTTTATTTATTTGGAATGAATAATCAATATTCACAATGTAGAATAACTATTTGCAAACATTTGTGTGTATATTTTTTTCATTGAATTTAAAATAGGCAAACAATCATGTAGGTCATCGAAAAATACATGGTCACCTCCGCCCGTGAACACTTGTGGTTGCCAACCTTTTAAATTGAAATACGTTATTTCTTTTATGAAGACCGTTTTGTTAAAATCCGTTGGGAATACTGTAAATGGGAAATCATTTCAGAGGCTCACCGCAGGACGATGGAAATCAGCGATAGAGATGAGGTTGAATAACTTCTTAGATCACACCCCATACTTACGCGATAGAGCATGCACAGAAATATTACGTCTCTTGGCAAGGCCAGTGGGTCGCGTTGGCTGGATACTATAGGGTTGTCCACCAATCGACATTCTCAGTGTTGGATGCGTCTAGAGGCAAAATTGATATTGAGGTGCCCTAGCCCAGAGATGACAACAGTATTCTAGATGAGGTCGGACTTGTGCCTTACAAAGTAGTACGCGATGATTCGGCTTGAAATACTGTCGCGAGCATCCCGAGCTTTTTAGACGCTAGTTTTACTTTTCCCTCTAGATAATCACGAAATAGAAGTGACAGCCCTCCACCAGCTGATATCGTATTCTAGGTACAAGTGACTTTTATGGCTATTT
Organism: Eumeta japonica; assembly: GCA_005406025.1. Lineage (NCBI taxonomy): Eukaryota > Metazoa > Arthropoda > Insecta > Lepidoptera > Psychidae > Eumeta > Eumeta japonica. The sequence goes on from BGZK01000782.1 coordinate 62,042, forward strand.
TGATAACTTAAGCGCCCGTATTGTTAAGGATTGCTGTACAATCTGACTTAATGTATATTCAATGACGAAATAATTCTATTATCTTGAGAATGCTATGAATGCAATTTTTTAATCTCACTGTTTTGTGTTAGTTTAAGCTTGGTGATCAATTTGTTTCACAGACAGCTTATAGTTTCTATGTGTCTGTTGTTTTTAAACTGTTGTGTATTACAATAAAATAATTCATTAAAAAAATGGGAGCGTAACACAAAACTTATTTTACTTTAAAATGACTTCTATTTTTTAATGTTCTCCGTGATTAAAAATCAGCTCAGCTAATAATATCTATATTTGATATTTTAAGGCGTACATTTCAAAATATACATACACACCGTAACAGGCACTCGCTTCATTTATACTGTTTGTTTATTTTGGACAACGCGAAAACGTCCAAGCGGCATGAGAAGGGTTTTTTGTTGGTTCGGCCAAGTATATAACCAGTCTCGATGACACATTTCGCATTGAATGGGGCCGCTTTTGCTAACGTGGGCCCTAATAGCACGTCCGGGAGATCCATGGACGTATCTCAATGTTAAAATATTTCGCATAATACTTAAAATAATTTATGAGATTCAGTTCATTTTGTTTTAGATGCAGTACAACGTTTTGTTGTAGATGTCGTGGTCGTTTTCAAAACTATGTCTACGTATATGCTCTAGGATATAAATTATTTAATTAAATTGAAATTAGCTCATAGACCATTGAAAGTAATTTATGTTTCCTAGAAAGATGGTGTCCGACTGATCAGCACATTCAAAAGGTACCCTTTTGAGTTAGAAAAGTTCTAGAGTTCTAGCAACGCCATGAGAATTTGATTAATAATTTTTTAAAATAAATTAAAATGAAGTAATTATATTGTGTGTTGGATAACTCGTTAAGTCGTCGGTCGGATATCATTGCCATTATTGTACAAAGTTGATTAGTAGAGTTCAATCCGCTCATTACCAGCGTGGAGGGAGTAGTGTCAAAATGTTCAACACAACACGAAATAAAAATATCATAGGACGATAAGCCTCTCACTTGACAAACATGCGATTGACATCGTTCATATACATTGTGATTTTATGCTCAACTTCATTTCTTCGTAAGCATATCACGAACTTACAATTATATTATTTTTATAAATTAACTAGTGGACATTACTCACGGCTTCGCCCAAATGAACATGTGATACATTCCTTTACCTTGTATATCGACCGTTTAAACTCTCAATCAAGATTCTGATCGCTAAGCTGTCCTCGGTTACTACCCCGATCTCAGTGTCGATTCCAATCGCGGTCTGGCTTTTCCCGATTCCGATCAAAATAGACTGCTTTTCTGTTTCCACTCTCGGTCCTGGTCGCACTCTCAATTCTAACCTCGGTATAGGTCCGCATCGTGACTCCGGTCACGTATTTAATTCTAATTTTAGTTACACACTCAATTTTGACCTTGGTCTCGTTCCGGTTTTCAATTCCCCTTGTTCTAGACTCTCCATTCTGATCCCTATCCCGATAGCGATTGCGAATCGGCTACCGGTCGCAGTTCTGATTTGGGCAGAATTAGCGCAAATGCTAGTAACAAAATAAAATTTGGGCTACATTACTCGAGGATAGCATAGATTTATAACAGTAAAAGTATTCTTAGAATCTATAATAGCGCAAATAAGATGATGAAACCAAGATGAAATGATAATGGTGTATCCTATTCAGGAAGCTTCACTAAGCAATTTTGGAATTTGTTCAATGGTTCGGATCGATAGTACAAACGAGTAAATGAAGTCAGGTACAAATGTGAGTTTTTTTTTCAGAAAGATTTTCAGTTCACGCATTTTTCAGTTTCATAGCCATTGGATGAATAATTTAGGCACGCAAAAAAAAACCAACAAAATACACATTAATTAAAGATAAATCTATCTCTAAGCAAAATTTGATTACAATCCATTCTGCTTTTTTGGAGATTAGTTGTAACAAACAAACACACTCTTTATTGACAAACAGTGAGAGCAAAATTATAAAAAATAATTGTGGTTCAAAGAATTTAAGAAAAAAATTTACAAAAAATATAGTGTGGACAATATGTACGTATGTAAAATATTTAGTGTAGGTAGATTAATAAGAAACATTCTATTTCTTATTCCAGAAAGTAATCTACTACAAATCAAACTTTTAATAAAATATCTGTTAAAAGAAAAGAGGTAGAGAGTCAGTTTTATAGATTCTTACTTTATTTTTACTATTTATTACAATAATTCAATTTATCTCTTGAACGCACAATAATAGTCTTTATATATAATTTGACATTCTCGTTGAATATAACTTCAAGCAACTAGGGACCTTTCTTGAAACCGTAGCTTGTAGATGTAATCTAGTATTAACCTGAAATCTTGGAATGTGGATTTAATACTGTAGCCAGAAACCGTGATTTGTAGATGTAACCCAATCTAAGCAGAAATATATTTTGGAATATAAATGTAGTTTGCTGAAAAATAAGAATAAGAGGTGCTGGCTCTGTTTAGAAAAAGAAGAAGAAGACTTCTAGAATGTGCTCAAGAGAGCCTGCAGATGCACCCGACAAGGTGATGACCAGCCGGGCCTTGGGTACGGTGATTTTCTCAGAGGTGTAACACAAGGCACCTTGTAGGCGACCTAGCAGGATGAAAAAAGAAACCGAGCCTTGAACACGGTGATTTTCTCGTCTAGAAGCCACCGATAGATGATTTTCTCTTTGATAATTTTCTCAAAGACGATTTGCTCTTGCTTAGCATAAAGCATCAAAAGTTAAGATGATTTTCTCAAAGAAGATGTTCTCACTGTTAACTAGTTATTCACTCACAGAGATTTTACTCACAGATGATTTTCTAACAGTCAAGATAATTACTCTTACTCAGAAAAACAATACTATACCCCTCAGAGATGATTTACTCAACACTTTATGACACTCGTACTCCTTTTTTTATCACAATGTTCACAGTAATCGTTTGAAATCAAGACTGACTGGCAGCGCCGAGCGTGCCGGTTTGTATACTGAACTGGCGGGTTTCTCGAATTTTCAGCAGGAAGATTCTCGAATGAATTCGAGAGTGTTCTTTTTAATAAACTGAAGATTTTAATTGATAAAATACACTAACTTAATTGTGGCATTAATTTATAATTTATTTTGACTCATTTAATTGTGAATTTTCAGCAAAATGTCTGAAATTAGCAGAAATTAGTTAAAAGGTTCCAGATTCTTCGGACTCGAGAGATTTCCAGGCACAGACGCTAGCTACGCGCATGCGTGAGCTGCGCTCAGGCGCAAACTCGAATTGTCGATTAGAGTACTTATTACGCTCCAAAGATGGCGCTATTTGCTTCAATTATTATAGTATAAAGATGTCATTTTAATTTTTTCTCTTAACTTTTAACAATCTCTTCAGTCGTTTAAAAGATTAACTTGGAAAACCAACAAATAGACCCCTTATCGAAGTTATATATAGGCTATAATTTGCACAATTACATGTTTTACTGTATACATATTTTCATAAAGATCGGCCAAACAGTTCATATTTTAAAAAAATACACAAAAATAGACAAACAAAAGTTTCCAAAATGGTACGATTGGAGTAAGGAAGTCGTAAAAAGAATATTTATCGCAAAATTTTATTTAAAAAATTGTGTGTTCAGAGAGACGCAACAGATTTATATAATAGTACAGATAAGAAATCAGTATCAATATGCATAATTATGCAGCATTGGACAATCATCCCTTGCGGCGCATTGTGTCTGGCATACAATACACATGTTGCCCACACTAATAAACATACGCATACACTGCTTGTTCGTATACCTACTCTAATGCGCAGCTGCTCTAACCGATAAATTTCATATAACCAAATTTATGACACTACGTTTTCTGAATCCTCTCTGTCACTCTATAGTATCAAAACTGAGAAAAAAGTAAGTTGTAAAAATGCAATAAATCATCTAGTAAGTCGGCCTAATAAGGTAAGGTGCGAGAGATTCTTGAATAGTTACTGTTAAAAGATAAGAGGTAGAGAGTCCGTTTTTTCTTAGATTTATTTATCACAAACTCAATTTACAAAATTAAAGTTATAAGTTAATGATTTGAACGCACAAATACGATTACCACTTTATGATCACAAAATATAGGCATTGGAAGCAATAATACTCTCTTGAAGTTAACCCTTTGGACACTCAATTGCGTGTGGTTGTAATACTCTCTGGATTCAGTGAAGTGTCTCGTAGCTGAAACCCAACTAGACTCTGAAAAGAAGCTGAAAAGTAAAAGAGGAAGACTTCTAGAATGTATTCAAGGGAACTTGCAAGTGCTAGACAAGTTGAACCCGTAAACCAAGCCTTGGGTACGGTGATTTTCTCAGGAGTGTACCACAAGGGAGCTTGCCCGCTACCTTGCAAGGTGAAAAGATAAACCAGGCCTTGAATACGGTGAGTTTCTCGTCTAGAAGTCACCAATAGCTGATTTGCTCAAGAAAAGATTGATACTGGCTCTAGGATGAGCCCCACAGGATGTAAACTCACTCACAGAATAGATTCTGGCTCGAGGAGGAGCCCCATAGGATGTAAACTCACTCACAAAAATTGATTCTGGCTCGAAGAGGAGCCCCACGGGATGTAAGCTCACTCACAGGAATACATTCTGGCTCGAGGAGGAGCCCCACAGATATGTATTTCACTCACAGACATTTGTTTCACTTACAACTCAAATATTCACTTACTTAGATGCTTTACTCAATGATAAAAATAATTACTCTCACTTAGAATCACAATAAAGAACGTTATTGAATAATTTACTCAGCAATTGACAGTATAAAGCTTTTACTTTCACTTTATTTCTCGATGTTTACTGTAAGCGTTTGAAAAGAAGATTGACTCGCAGCGCCGAGTGTGCCTGCTTATATACTTAACTGGCGGGATTCTCGAATCGTCACTCCGAATGTTCTAGATGTGATTTGAGAGTTTTCTATTTTTGAAATTACTGGATTTTACGAATAAAGTGAATAAAAATGTATGAAATTATTTTTAGAGTTATTTTCGCTTTCAGTTTTACTTAAATTCTATTTTAATTACTTAGATTTTAATTAAAAAGACAATAAACTGAAGAATTACATTCCAGAAATGTCATTTGCTCGAATTTTTTAAGCGCAGGCGAAGAGTTACCTTTTCATGCCAATAGATGGCGCCACATATTTAGTTTATTTAAATTTTTATTTTTTTTTTTATTTTAATCAGTTACGTAATCTGGTCCGCAGGTTTTAAAAAATATTCCATGTAACTTATTGCCTAGGATGGCATTAGTATGTTTAATGTTAGTATCCAAAATATATAAAAAAAAATTAAGTATATACATTTTTAAATTAATAAATAACTTTATAATAAAATCATTAATTAATACTATAGGAATAATTCAAGTTGTGAATTATTGCAGCTGATAATGAATGAGCGAGTATCTAGTGTTAATCTTGTTCGCCAGTTTTATAGCCTTAACCAGACGAATATCATTATGAAAGTCCATAGTATTGTTATGAAAAATTTAGCATTGGAAATAGTGACCGCCTAAAGGATAATGTATTGTCTCAAAATGAGAAGATCCTATATTCGAATCCCGTCCTCGGGCATTTTGACCAATTTTCGATTCAAGTCTAATTAAAAAGTTTTGCTTCGCGACTCGGAACGCACGTTACTCGCCTATCCCTAACATCGTCAAAGCATCGTGTTTTAATCCGCACTGGGACAGCGAGGAGTACCCATCGTGCTATCTCAAGGTCCGAATCAAAAAGATAGCGAAAGATACATCTCGCCTGTGGGCAATACAGAACTGAAATAAGGTATTGGTGCTGAAGGAGAATCATGACCGTCATCCTGACATTGATGTTACATTTTTCCGTCGTACAATATCTAACAAGGGGCTTGTGTTCGGGTTTTTCCATTATGTCTTTGCATTTAAAATAACTAAAATAATTTTTCTCCATAAGCAATTTGTACTTTTCTTTTTTATCTCGGTGAACTCAAGACGTCTTTGTTCCATGTCCTTTTGTAAAACTCCAATAAACTTGAAATAACTCCCTCCGGGTTCCAATTTCTTAGCCTTTGACGGGTAAAGTCGTACCGTCTTATCTCCATTAGTGTTCGCGTCGCTACTTCCTTTCGCTTCAATTTCATCATTATCAATGTAATTACTATGCCTTTCTTTTCTTGGTTTGCTAGTCGTTAAATAACTCGGTCTGTTGAAATAAACTTTTACACCCACTAAACCCAAATTTTCTTTCTTCGCCGCTATGGCAAAGAAAGAAAATTTGGGTTTATTTTTTAAGTTTTTCTTCTTCTTCAATAAAGACCTTGCATAAAGTAAATTTTAATAAAATATATTTCATCAAATAAAACGATTAAGAGTTTTTCGTTCGAGTCAGGTGCCGAATACTAGTATTAATTACAGGTAAATCGACTAATGCATTTTTAACTTTAACTTTGCTTTGTTCCTCGAATACTAACACTAAGGCACCTGTCTCCACATCGTCACCGAGTCGGTGTCGAAGGTGGCCACTCTCAGCCTGTACTGGGCTAGCGTGAAAATCTTGAGCATTCAATTTGAATTAAAAAAAACTGAAAAGATAAGAAAAAGCATTAGCAGAGAGGATGTATTAACGGGCAATTTTTTAACTTTTGAAAGTAAATAATATTACAATTAAAAAAGAATATAAAACCTGTAATAAAATAATAATAAACGTCGTGATCACGACCTTGTAGTACGCAAAAGGCGTCTTAACGTCTTAGCTTTGGTAGTAAGTACGGCTGTGTATTGATATCATCAAAACGATTGTATCCGTTATGCTGTTACCTAATTGCTATATTATTATGCACAAGATCATTATTGCCCTTAATTGGATGAATAAATATCTGGTTTCGCAATATTTAAAGATCAGACAACAAAAATTTACAGTTCTCCACAGCTTCTATTAACAACTAAGTGTTAGCTGTTTTGTCATAAGTATAAACATATGGAACATGTAAAAATATTTTTAACAACAAATTTCTTAAAAACTAGTGTATCGATAGTTTCTTACCAAAAGTTCGACTAAAAAGCGATTCATACCTTAAATGTGTAAAATATTATTGTCCTCAGTGTTCTATAGTGTATACAGGTAGTCTATTTTGTTTTCTTTTCGTAAGCGAATTTATATTTGCTAAATGTTATATTATACAGGTATGGTTTATACTTTTACATTATGCTTGGTTATTTAAAAGTAAGTACAATTCCATTGTTTTAGGTTAAAAACCTTCAATCACAAGAAATAATAAACACGACAATTCTATTTTAAAACACTCGTTACTGGTATATACAAATTGGTAATGGCGGTTAAAAAATTACAGGATCCGTATTGCAGTGTATTATTTTCGTTTCGTAATTGTTGAAATTGGATCTGATAATTAATACCCTGATACATATTTAGGTCATTTATCGGCTACCACAACAGTGTTGTAGCGATCGCCGATAGGGGCCTCGTACAGTTACAACAATATTTATGCGAGGCCTTAATTACATCAGGGCTAAAAAAGTCAGGCAGTCGCGGTCGCTGCTCCGTGATTTGGGTCGCTGTATTGTTTTTATTTTAATTAAAGCCACCTTATAAACGGTTTGATCACGGAGAAAATGGCTATTCGAATGCTAAAACGGAACGTATCAAGGTTTTTATGTTGCGATTTATGCAGTGATTCTGTCGTTCGTTTGAGATTTAAGAGCTAGCTTTTCCGGCACAAAGTATAGTATTAAAATGTAGGTAGATAAAATTTATACTGTAGCGGGTTGAATAACCATAAGATGGTTCGAAGTTTATTGTTAAATCGAATATACTTCCTTCTAAATCTGGTAGTAAAATTCTACTCGCTTCGGTTGCCGTCATAAGAGATCGGCTATTAAGTTTTAAATGCATGTATTTTTAGAACTAACCGCCCAACTTAAGAATAAACTCTTAAATGAAACTCAAAAAATATATCAATAAAAGTCTGATTATCGTATCCAGTTTGAAACAACCTAATGGTAAATTTATGGCAATTGATAGATTCCGTTCGATTTCGTTTTACTTTTATCAAAGTCGACCAAAGAGTAATTACGGTAACCATTTGGTTACATGTGAAGAAAATTGGATATTTAATTTGAACCATTTTTTTTGTATTTCACATTTCTTAGAATTTGAATATATTTTTTTGTTGAAATTTAAAAAATATGAAACCTTTACTAAAAAGCTATTTTACAAAAGACTGCAAACATATAATATTATCAGTATTAAGTGATACTCTACAAAATATTTTTCTTGATTATGATGTCAAAAAAAAAATATATTTTCTAACGCGAGTGTATCATGCAGCCACATACATATTTATGTACTAATTTCACAAATCATACTCAAAAGTAACAAATTTCTGATCTTGATAGTTCTCATTATTCGACTTCTTTTTTTTCGGAATTACCACTTTAAGCCATCGTGCTTTCGCGAAAAAAAAGCATTTTCTCCCTTTTCAAGAACCGACCTCCGTTCGAAGCCTCACGCCGAACCGACACGGTCGGCAGATTTCGCTCCATTAAAAAAGGTAACATCTAAATGGGCAATCTAACAAACGTTAGCGGGAACGGAACTCGCTCCGTTCGCGATGTATCGTGATTTATCCTTTGAGAGTATCGGACGGGCCCGGCGCGCGCCGGCGCCGGCGCCGCGGCCGATAAATCGTGGACGCCAGTCATGGTTGTACGATTATTTGCTTAGCGGATACTCGGTCGTTTTTTCGCAAATAAACTCCGGCGATTCGGGTCGGAAACGTTAACTGCGGTTTATTTTTCACTTGGCACGTGTTAATATCGAATCCGAACATCGAACGCTATTCGAATGCGCTTTATTCGCGATTGTATACGATTTAATGTTTTAAGCTTTGCGTTATATTAATTTTACCTACACATTGACTGTCAAACCTTCATGTCGCAGTTTTTTGATAAGAACTCTCAAAATGTCTATTATATTTATCAATTATTACTACTTAAACTATGTCAATTATAGGTTATGTCAATACATACAAAACGGTAACAAGTTCTTGAACGAAATAACATATACATATGCCATTATCCATGTAAAGTTACAGCTTTCTAGTACTAAGACTTTGTAAGTTAAGACTGACAGACTAACAGACAGACAGACAATAGGACGGATTGACGAAAACTACAAGAGTTCCTCGTTGACTACGGAACCCGTACCGTACCGAAAAATACGATGCATGCTATCACGTAGAATTTTTAAATTAAAATTAATTTGACGTAAAGTTTTTGTATTAATGTTTAAAAAAGCAAAACACCACTTAACATACTAATTAAATCGTCCGTGTTTGTATATAATAATTAAATTAAAATAAATAAAATATTTCATAAATATCTAAATTATTACTTAAATAATAAATATTTACCACTAACTATAGTAATTTGGATATAGTCTTTTGAAATATTAATTTGTGTGTCCCCAGTTTGGCGCTAATGTAACAATTTTCAAGTTTAATAAAACTCAATAAGTAAATCTAAGTTTTAAGTTATGTATTAGGTAGGGTAAACAGTTTTTTCGTGTTTTATATTCAAAAACTAGTTCATTTAAATAATATTTTATTGCATATAATTATAATGTATATATATATATATATATATGCCACTTTATTCAACAAATTGTTGCCATTTGGTAAGTAGTGACATTCTGACAATTTTATTGTTGTAAAAATTTTGGGACTTCTGATCAAAACACTGCGACAAGTAGTTTTGACAGTCCTCTCTTGGTGTTAACTTAACACTGCCTACAGAATTCCGACACAGGTGAAACAGTACCGAAACAGGTGGAAATCTGTGAGTGCAAAGTCAAGGCTATACGGTGGATACATTAACAATTTCCAACCAAACTCTGTCATTATTGCTGAGTGGCTAAAAATGTGCGTGTTCTGGCGTTAACACTGTGAAAAACCGCGCCAAACCGCACAACTAAAAAGATTTTACTACAACTTTTTACATATAAAATATGAAAGAACTTTTTCCCGACCTAATATATCACCATGTAAAATGACAAATGCAGGAATTTGTTTTTCATTTTATTATTTTCGATGTACAAGCTAATAGAATATTGTACCTGAGTAATTACCGCATGAATAATTTAGAGCGTATAATTTGATTTATGTAAATTACATTCCTTTCATTTGTATACTTTCTAAATTTATGGTATTCGGTGTAATTTGAAAAGCATTGCAGCGAGTTGCACCAAAACATTTTACAATTTATTAATTACTCTTATATTTATTTATATTCTTACGTTAAGTTTACGTGTACTTTTATCAAAATAAGAAATCGGTTTGCACCATTTCATAAATGTCAAAGAACAGTATAATGTGTGACCCTTTTGATAAAATAAGATATTTTCGTAAATTTAATGACTAAATCAATATTTTCGTCTATAGTGGCAATATTTTAATTAATATTTATTGTTGTATAGTGTATATATGACATTGAACTATGACTTACAAGAAATAAAACACGTTTACTACTTACAATTTCATTTTCATCTATTACACTTACTTGATTCGACGATACCTAAATTGTCAAAGTCATAAGAACTGATTGAATTAATTAAAACGATTTCTAACCGAAATGTCATAACCCTAAAAAAATATTTTAAACGATTAATCGATAATCGATTTTTGTGCATTTTACATTTTAAATACACTTTACGAAAAATTGTGTTGATTGTACTCGCTATTAGTCCGAATACAGCTTTCATTATTTCGTGGACCAAAATTATAGAATAAAATACGTCTTGTTTCTATAATTAAGGTCTTAATAAGTTTAAAGATATATTCATCATAAAAAAACTGTTTATGATAATTAAAGAGAGCGAGATACTGCTTTTTAGTTTTCATAAATCCTAAAATCAAACATATTCTACAAAAAAATATCGAAAAATCGTAAAAAATGTATATCCAATATGATCATAAAATACTTTGTTGTTTTCGTAAGAATCTAGAAAAACATTATAGTAATTATATATTACAAATTTTAATCCAATAAACAAATAAATTATTAGTAATAACATTTTTTGAAAAATCAAAAAGAAACTGAAGGAAGGACCACTATATGATTTGAGTATAAAATTCAAAAGAATTACAAAATTAGTCAAGATTTTGTTTTTAAAAAATTATAAGCAAATAAACCAAAAACATTCAAATGCAGAATTTACAATAGCTTTTCTTATTTAAAAGCAGCTATTATAATATCTTTTAAAAAAACATAATTCAAACATCATATTTTTTACAGTAGTTTAATAAACCATCAATAATAGTTTATAATAACAATAATAGTTTATAATAACAATAATAGTTTATAGCAATTAGAACTAAGGCAATTGTTGAAAGATCTTTTAGTATAGCAGAATAATTTTAGATGTATACAAGATGAAATATATCATAAAAAGTAAATACGAATCTTTAAAAAATTACTATATGAAATGTATTCATTTATCGAAAAACCAATAAATTCCTACCACACATTCCCTACTATATTATTTCCATTGAAGGAACCTGTCTTCATAATGTTACTTTTGTAAATTTTTTACATTTAACATCAAAATAATATTTTTCGCCTCACGTGCAAAATTGGAGTTCTGCAGCTTCTACGTTCACCGCGAGGAGTTCTATTTTCAGCATTATCACAAATCTCATCTCTTCGCTAAATCATAACTGGGATTGCGACTTGTTTGGAAGCGAAATATCAACGAAAACTTATACACACCATCTTTCTCTAGGAACCGCCCTGCTTTCAACAATCACTGCTTTAATCGACTTTTCGGGAATGCGAACCGTCAATTTGAGCTTTACGAACATAATCTTTTAAGTCTATATCTGTTTAGCACGTGCTTTTGGAGGCAGTAATCTTTATCGTTACATTTTATTAAAATTATTTAACGATATAGATGAAATTCAGGAAGTCGAGACTTTCTTATAAGACTTAGAAGAGTATTTCATATAAATCAAATTGTTTCTTCTCGGTCTTTATTTGTTAATAACTTTTAAAATTGTTAATATAGAAATATTTTTTTTTGCTAAATTTTCTAATAGCAATTCCGAATATATTGAGTTTTGTTTCGCACAATCGCTACTATGCGGCTTATTTAATGTGTCAAATAACCCATATGATTACTGAACTTACCTGCGCCTAAGCATAAATTTTGAAATACACTAGTTAACAATTTTTAAATATGCAAAGCTTTGAAATATAACAATTAACATTAATAATAATAATTAATTGAGAATATCAAAGCTGATAAATTAAAAAAAATGAAAGCAAATGATCTGAAAAAGAAGTCATTATGCAAATGAGTTATTAACAGAAAAAAAAATGCTCTTAAGTATGTGCTTGGAACATAAGCGATTATCACTTAGATGTATCTAGTTCTATTTCTGCTGTCTGTCTATCCGTGCCGGCGCACGTGCGCGAGCCCGTGTGTCAGCATGTGTGCGTGTCCAATCACCAAAAGTAAAATTCGAATACATTTAAAGGAAATTTGGAATACATAGGTTAGTCTAAGGCTATGGAATGTCTGCAATAAGCCCCCGACTTAGGTTTCAATTAAAGCTACACCGAACGAAATTAAGTCCGTTATTCATATGAAGACAAAGACAATTTCCATTAAGCTCGCACATAGACATACATACACATCACGACCTCGTTTGAACTGATCGATATAGTTGGCGCGCTTTAACCGGTAAATATTTGCTCCAGTATTACCGCCCGTTCTGGAGACAATCACAGGGCTCGGCGCCTACTGTTTGACCGATAGACTATATAAACAACTACAATTGTTTACAAATTACCGACTTATATTAACAGCTGGGCGAGTTCCCTTCGTGGTACCTATGTAAGGGATTACGGTTTATCATTATTTTGGATGTACACCAAGATAATGATAGGTCGCTTATGAGTTATATGAGTTTAAATGTTATTATGTAATTTATTTTTATACAAACGCATTAAAATAGTTCTATGTATGGATTGGTAGTTGTACTCTGTGAATTCATTCCGTGTTCTTGGACATAACATGAAGTTGAAAAATTGCATACAATAAACTTTTCATTGTCGTATTATCTTTATTTTAGAAAACGTTTTCAGTTGCATTGTTGTTCATGGGATCCAGACGACGCTCGGGTTTATATTTTAAATTGATATACCTACCCGGAAATGTGGATTAAAACTGTTTTTTTTTTTGTTTCTTTTACAGGTTTTGTGTACAATAATCAACTTAGTTGAAAAGATTGAGAGAGAGACAAAATCATTTTTTTTTTAATTATTTTAGACTCATTACGTCTATAGCGATTCTTGCCTGGATAGATATTGGCAAATACAGCGTCGCAAAAATATATGCCGAATAAGCAGCGTCCTCGAAATCGACCCATTAGCGAATACAATGAGTAAGAAACTGAATCGAGAGGCAGAATAAGAGAGCCGACAGATCAGGTGGGATCCATATAAATGATCGGTTGAACATCGATTGAAAACCCTTTGTTCCAATCGCCCGTTGCCCGCATCGATTCTGGTGGTACTAGAATAAAATTGTAAGCTTGCTTATGTTCATATTTAAAGTAGAGAACAAGTTTTAAAGCAAATTATGTCGTTTTTTCAACACATATTTTACTAAGAAGCTGCTGCGTGATAAACGTAATGGATATTAGACTATATTTATCCATAAGACTAGATCATTATCGTAATTTCATGTTAATTTTCTATTTATCAGTATTGAAAATGTCTTCCTAACTACAGTAGCGAATGCAAAATAGCGTTGCTGGTTAAATCCTAAGCTTTTTAAAAGTAACTTTTTCATAAAAATTTGGTTGCCTGTAAAGTCGGTATACGGGCGAAAGTTTTACGTGACAACGACTTTGAATGGTAAAATCATTTTAATGTGAATATTCATTCGTATAGTAGGAAGAAGGATGAAATAATAGTAACAATTTAAAACATTTATTTATACAAAGAATTATATTTAAAACATTAATTTATACAAAGAATCTCGCACTGAATTTCATATTAACAAAATTTATTTTTACCTTTACACATACATACGTATTTATATACAAATATACATACAATAACTTGCAATACATTTGCAAGCTGCACTAATTCTCTAGTGAGCGCGCGGCAGACCGATCATAGTTGAGTGGGAGAGAGACGCAAGCATTCGGCGGGCCTCTCTCTCGTTCGGTGACTCATCGTTACGTTACCGAGCGTTACACCTTTTTCATAAGTGACTCCCAGCCGCAACCTAATTTAAGACGTTGTCACGTCAAAATGATAAAAAACTGCTATGATTATTATTTTTTTGAAGTTATTTTTCGTTGGAGAGCTCCATCCTTATTTTGTATAACTTAATGAGACCGGCTCCTCCCGCAGTGAGACAAAACAACTTTCCCTTTTGAGTCATTAAGATACCTAGATAAGTGGTTTTACTTTCCTTTTATCATTAAGAAGACTTTATCCGTTCCCGAAGTTATTAAGTGGACTCATTGGTGCAATGGTGTGAGTTATAGATGTGCACACCAAAAAAGACACTTCGTTCGATATATACCTTTGCTTACAATTAATTATCATTAAATAAATATACTTACTTCAATTTTTAATGATATTACACAAGTCTCATACAGCCTCCTGAAACGAATTCATCTCGTGCGCCGGTCTATTAAAAAAAAACTGATTGGCGAGAGGGCATCCTTTTCTGCTACTAAATGAAAATAATTTACCGAAAGTGAAACAAACTACTGATTTCTCCTTCTCGGAAACGAGGCCAATAGTAACAGCCAAATCAATAGAGTGGCCCCGCTTAATCCCCTATATCCCGAACGTAGTCTCTGATAGTTCCAACGGACACCAAATATATTCGGGTGGACCGCTAGAACATTATTCGGGGATCAACTTATTTAGGGAAATTTAGAGAAAATTAGCTAGCTCCAGATTCATATGAAATAGGGAAATCCTTTCTTATGGTATTTAATGCTCTTGATGTTATTTAATATATTTATTTTTGGTTTTGTTACCTCATGATTTCTTTATTTAATGGAACAATAGTCCAAGTCAAAATAACATAATGGGGAATCTACATTGAGAAACAGGGTTGTAATCGCAATAAATCACAATTTCATAATTCAAAACAATATTAAAAATTTCCATAGTTAACCAAAAAACACCACAAGATGTATACCCACGAGCACAATATCAAAATAGGTTGTGTACATAAAAACAGCCCTTGCGTTAGGGTGGAAAGTAGGTTACACTGAAAGTTCCGCGCTGTTATCAGCAGATGTCACTCATGCGCTTTTATGGGACGTGAAAACGCCACTTATGCGTTAGTGTTATCTTTTTAGATTCATATACTGCAACGAGTTAATCTCGACTTTGCACATTGAATGTATATACGCTAAGCGGTTACTTCTTTTTAATAACACAATATATATATTGTTCTAATCTTTCAGCGCTCATGAGCTTATAATAACTTGTAGCACTAAGCGCGACCTATGCTATTTCTGAAATCTCAAAAGTAAGCACAAAATCTCGCATAAGCCTCTGTATTACATTCTATATACATCCTTACATAAATTACTTTCAAGACGCGTTAAAATTGTATTCTCTTATTTTTAAAGTGTGTAGTGTGAAATACAGTTGATAAGTTATTTTTAACAGCCTTTAAAGTTTATGTAAGCGTTGATTTTCTTATTTTACTTGAGATTGAAGTGTATTTACTAAGCACATGGCGAAAAACAAAACTGATTAAAACCATACTCCTCTATACACTGTCAAGGGCACATTTATCTAAATACTATGAAGACATGAAAGGAAAATTTACATAATTCTAGCATCTATTCTTCCGTGATCAGTCAATTAATAACAAAAGGCGACAACGGGGCATTGTCGAAAGTAGATTTTTATGATAGTCCATATTTTAATGTACTGATTCCCGTTAAAATAGCGTATCCCGACCACTACGCTACTAAACCACCAGTCGATTACTTAAACTACTGAACCGCTCAATAATTACAATATTACTACTTACATTATCTATATGCATACAGATATAAGAAACAAGTACATTACTTACGCGGAAGCTTTCACCTCCGACCAGCTATATATTTTCACACCTCTATCTCGCTCCTAAGCGGAAAATGTCGACTTTTCCATTTGTATGCGACTCACGGTCGCCGGCGCTTTCAATTTTTTATTACAGAGAACAAAACCCTCTCAATTACGCGCAAGACACCCGCGTCACGCGCGCGCCGCGGAAACAATAAAATGGCGCGCGCCCCCGCTATGACGGATTTAAATTTCGTTATTTGTTTCGCGGCATGTTAGCCCACGTTTTGAATTTATATTGTGCACGCGTGAAAACCGCGGCGAAGGGGCGAAGGGGGAAGGAGGGCAATGATGTATGGAAGGAGTTTTACAATCAAATGATAATATGTCAGGCCCGGTTATTGCTTTATGACGCAAAATGAAAAAAAAATGTAACATCCTATTAATATTACAAATTTGTGTGTGTTTGGATGTTTCTTACTTAATCACGCTTTAACTGTTGAACAGAATTGTCTAAAACTGTACAGTAATATAGTTTATACATCTAAATACCATCAGAATCAAGTTCAATATCGGTTTGGGATTGAGATTGCGTCAAGAATGTAAGTTGGCATTACGTATACGACATTATGTATGTTTTCAATGTAAAAATATAGGTTTTCCTGGTATGGAAACGATAACAGAATTGAGATTGGGATTATGGTCGATAATACTATCAATTGTTAGCAATAAAAGATACAACAATTCGTTGCATGACCACGGGGACGGAGTCACTGGTCAATTACATACATTCCGAAAAGAAACAAATTCTAAATCAAGACCAAAATCTGGTCTGGACTGAAATCGAAAGAAGGAAGAACATCGGGATCAAGATCAAGAAGTGATCGGTGGATAAAAATCGTGAAAGAATTCATTCGATGTTCATGCGGGCGGAGCCGCGGAATTTATTTCATATTTTAGTTCAGTTCAAATTTTAATATCTTATTTTTTTATTTTTAATAGGAATGTAATTATCAATTTTAGAATGTGAGCTTTACCAAATTTCGTGGTAATCAATTTTTTTTTTTTATAATAGTTACAATATTGAGCCCTAAATAGTACGTAATTTATAATAATGACGTTTACCACATCGCAGACAGTAACGAGCGAATGTGTTACGAATTTTACTGTATTTTCCTGTAACAGGAAATGGTTTAATCTTCATTTTGGTTACGTTGTATAAATTTATGAAAATTCTTCGATACTCTGCACAAGCTCAAGCGGTTATTTATCCTCTAGTTTCGCGTCTATTGTATTCGTAACACACTAGTAAATTATTAATTTTAGAAAATTACCAAAAAAAAAATACAACTTCTCACGCATGATTGACATAAGTGTACAGATTATAACTTTTTCAATGTAGATAATTAATTATCATAATCATCATCTTTATCGTCATCAATCACATCATCATATCGTCATCATCGGTGATCCATATTCAAACATTAATACTATGTAAAGGACGAAATATCAAATTAGTGTTATTGTCTTTCACTCATGACAAAAATAATGACAGACTTATTTTGTATTCTCTGAAATATACGGGATATAAACTATGGATGGAAGCGATTTGTGTCGTAAATAGTTACCAATTAAACAAAATTTCATATTTCGGTAATATATAATGTTATTATAATCTAATATGATATTAGGGAACATACCTATACTACGTGATTTGTTCAAGGTGTTTGGGGTGGAGGAGGGGTTCTTCAAAATAATATCACGCTTGGTTACCTACTGGACGGGGCAGCCTTGAGGATCCATCACGTAGTCAGAGAATACTCGCACTTTTTCGGAGATGTATTCAAATTATGGCGCGCAGCGTTCAGCACTTTTTTTAACTCACAGGTGGCAACACTAACGCAAATATGTCGAGACGGCAGCTGATTTAAAACTGATAGTTTTTGTACTCATTCAGAAGTGGTGCGCTTGTATAGTATTCTATTTGTAGTAAAACGTAAGCACCTGTTACAATATGTTTTAACATAAGTTTTTTTCTCCTTGATTATATTAACTTTCTGTTAGCAAAAAATGATTTAAAATCATATTTATGAATTACTACGTGAAAATTAGGGGGGTTGGGGGTTGTATCATATACTACGGCTGATATCACGGGGGGGAGATAAAAATTGTAAAATATGGATCGTGTAGTATATTTGAAATATTATTTGAAAGTGAAAAAAAATTCGCATCATTAATTATCCTCATTAATTTTTTTTTCACCCATTGTTAGAATATTAAAAATAAATACATTTTTCCGTTGCTTTCTCCCAAACATATAAGACTGTGTCTAGAGTTATCCATGAATATAATACAATATGTAAATTAGAAGATATCCTTTTGGCACTTGAGCTTTGCCAACTTTTGCATGCTAAATTAATATACGTAATGCTATTTGCCTTGAAGGAAATCATAAAGCTCAGAATTTATTTTTCTCGTAAGAATGTGATGGAGAAAAGATAATGCGAGTCTCCAGAGAATAGATGATCACCGCCATCCATGGAAACTCAACACCCTGCCCAAGGAAATCATTATTGCGTTACTGACTTAGGAAAGTAACATGCTCTTGAACAGAACATGAAGAGTAACTGTGGTCGAGTTCCGTCCGTCAATATGGTGACGATGGTGTTTCTGGCGATTGAAAGGATGATGGAATTTATCGGCAAGGATAAGGTTCATAACTTTTTCAGGGTACTCATTTTAGAATATGCGACAAAGTATGCACACAGATGGTGTATCTCTTCACAGAGCCCACGGATCGCACTAGCCGGGTGTCACGGGATCGCCGACAATTTGAGACGCTCATTGGGTGCATATCCTGCGGGTTCCAACAGTACTCCAGATGTGGTCAGACCTATACCTTAGAAAGTAAAAGACAATGTTCCGATTTCAAATACTGTAGTACTTTATTGAACAACTCAATATTTTTATAAGATAGTTTTACTTTGGTTTTCAAATCATCAAGAAACTGAATGTTTTTCGTTAGTCAATACCGAGGACCCCGATACTCGGTGTGGCACTAAGTCAGGTGATTCTGAAGAGTGGAGAAGCATCGTAGGTGAGTTTTTAACGATAAACTTGTGAACTTGAGTCATTTATCTCTGTCAAGTTTACTTCTATCCCATCCGAAACATGCTCTAAAGATGTATTGATTTCAAACACGATTTGGTTTGGACGCTTATCAACTCAATCCCTCGTGATATTAATATGTCAGCTCAAACTATTTACATCGTCATGACACGTTTTGAAACGATTGTAAAATACTTGCGAATGATTATTTTATCAACATAATATAAATTAAAACTCGTTCATGTTTAGTGTAGTATTAAAAAAAATAAATATAATGAGGACATCGTAATTCAGTCGTGTTATAACAGAAACTTATCTTTTCACCTCTGGAATTATAATCCTAACAAAACATGTTGAACCGTCGAATCCAAGCACGTGCGCCTATTTGTAACATTGTTGCAGCATTTCGGCAATTTTTCAGAAAAACAATAGAGCGCGTAACAAAAAAATATGAGAGTTATCGGTTACCGGGAGCGGACCACGAAACAATGGCTTAATTGTTAATAGCCTGTCACGAACAATGATTGCGCCTTAGCGGCGATGCCGCGGCGAGGGGATCCGGAACAGATTTCATTATATTTGTCTGAAATATTGGCTAATTTATTTTCGAAATATTTACATGCTTAAATCCCGAAAACAATCCGGATATTTGAAATTGTACGTTTTGTGTATTATGAAATCTGTATCGAATCGTTTAATGGGCGCATTGGGAGAATTACGATTGCCCCTTTGACAGAGGTCGGAAAAGGAAGGGGATGACAGGAAAACTTGAAATTATTTCAAACTGTGTTGCAAGTTTTAAGAAAATTCAACCCCTAAAGGGGTTAATAGTAGCCACAAAAATTATTAGTCGGAAATCAAAAAACTTTATCCTCAAGGCAAAATAGTTAGAGTATATAACACTATTATATATATTGACAATGTGATTTTTGTGTGATGTAGATAACTAATACAATAAGAAAGGTTTTTGAAAATCGATTTTCTTGAGAGACTATAACTTTTTGATTGTTAAGTAAGAAATATGAACATTTACATTTAAGCTTTCACAAGTCACTGTTATTGTTTAAAAATTTCATGCATTGTTATTAATATGTGCTTACAAAAGCTAACAATGGTATTTTTTTTTATATAATTCTTTACGTAAATTAAATCAGAGGTGACAACTTGTATAACCGGCCCGTAGTTTTTTAAATTAGTATCATGGTAAATTGTACTTACATTTTTGCATTTAATAAAAAAAAAGTCCAAATTTTATTTCATATAAGATATGTATATGTTACGGACAGCCGCGCCCTTAGCTGATAAATTAGATTGAAGCCAAAATTTTTATTTAGATAAGCGATTTTTCTATGTGTTAATTTATTTTTGATATACGGACTTAGTTTAAAAATTCTCTTTGTATTTTGTATATTGTGTTTTTCTTTGTATTTATATTATATAATTAGAATATGTGCATTTTTATTACCCGGGTACGGATTATTTATAGGAATTATTTGTAATTGTAATTGTAATGATTTATTAATTGAAATAGTTTATTGATTATAATTTTTTTTTTATTTCTGCCCGTGAGAAGGGCAAGGAGGGGCAAAAATCCATTATGGACAATCCGTGCGCCCGGACGCACGGGGTGTGTCTGACTCTCACGGACTAAAAACCACCTGAAGCATTACGGCGCTTGCACTTAGTCCAAAGGCTGTTAAGCCCGTGGACTTTTCAGGCTTTATCTAAGCGGCCAGAAGGTACTGGGGTGCCAACGGCGCGAAGGTCAGGAACCCTTCCGGGTTACCCCGACGTAATAATAACGTCTGGGTGAATATGTTCCCCGGGAAGAGGCAAAAATAACTAAAACTACCTATTACGTGTATAATATATATTACAATAGACGACGCTTGAAAAAGCGAGTAGTAGAGGGGGTGGCAAAAACCGCGAAAGGCGGTTATAAAACTAACGGTTCCGGTTGAGGGCGCTATGCCCTTAAATCACTGAATTTAAAGTTAAATTCACAAAATAACCTAAATAACCGTTACGTAAAGACGTAACGTAAACTAACTGAATTTAATTCGGAATGGATTAACCATCACTAACAGAGTTTGACCGCTAACCGTGACGCTGAGCGAAGCCCGTCCCCAAAGGGCCGCTGCTGGTCAACATGCGGTCGCACTCACACAGTTAATGGAAAAACCATTTACGCGCGTAAAAACACGCGAAATAACTAAAATAGCGATCGGCATTGGAGTGTGAAAACTACTGGAGCGAACCCTAGGCGCAGAAACCGTGTGCGGGCCCGGCGTGCAGACGGCAGGGTAGCCGGAGCTTGTCACCGGGACGGACGCCCGTGGCTTAACTGCCGCCGCGCGGTTTATGCTGCGCGGCACCCCACACACTCGTACACACGCGGAGCCCGACACTATGGAACGCGGCTCGAAGGAACACTGCCACGTAGTAACACACTAAACTAAACGGGTGGTTCAGGGGACTGAACCGAAGGCGACCGATCGTAACGGAGGAACAACCGGAACTGTATTGATTATTCTTTATGCGAACAGTTTGTAAATTGTGTTATACGAGAGTATGATTATTGTAATGAGCATGTGAATTGCATACTAAATGTTTTTCTTGACGAGGGCGCCAATAAGATGTGGGGATCCGAAGCGCTCTTCAAGGGACGGCCATGTACAAAATGCATGTGGCGCTCTCGCGGAAGGAATGCGAAACTTATGGCTACGCCTTATATGTAATGTATACAGTTCATGTGTGCAGGCGGATGCACTGCCTACAAATTGCAGCCATGTTATGCATCCGTCGCAGTCGAATTCCAAAATCTCATGCTGAATATACTAGAGAAGTGCCCTGTTCATGATTCCTGCCCTCCCCGAAAGAAACCGTACTCCGAAGAAGCGAAGGATAAAGATCCGAGGTGCAGGCTTACGTGGCGATACAAATACCGCTGTAACAGTAAGTGGATACAAAAGATCAGTTTAGAAATAATATTATACTGAGTGGAGATAAGATTTCGAACAACGTGTTGAAATTTTCAGTGTTGTAAAACTGGTGTCTGTTATTTAAAATGTTTATAGTACCGATTATTGTTACAATTTATATCTTGTTTTAAATTATCATTCAAAACAGAATCTTATTCACAACAATGTCCTGAATTAGAGCCATCAAAGAGGGTTTTTAATGCAATTTCCAAACAAATTAGTGAGTATTGCTGAAATGATTAAAATACAGCCAAAGTAAAATACCTGAGTAACACAATTTAAAGGAGTTACGAGAAGAGGTTTGTTCAACACAAGCTAAGACGAACTTCGTGTTGGTCTTTAGTGCAAGTTTATTCGTCGCAAATTTCTTTTCGTTTCGAACGAGAAACTGTTGAAAAAAAGTTACTCTAAGATTTCTATTGCTCGAGTATTGAGAGTTTGAATTTATCATTTTTAAATGCACTAGAATCTTTTTAATAATCGTTAAAATTGAGTTTATTTTTTTCTAATAATCTATAAAATATTTCCGTTCATTCATTTTAACTCCAATCTCTCGACTTTACTGAATCTCAATATTAACTTGTAAATATCAATGATCAAATTTTGAGACAGCTTGCATCTGTTCTTCCTTGATTACATTATTTCATTATTTATAGTATTTATTACTTTCACTTTATATTAATGGTTGGTTTTTTGGCTCAAAAACATAGAATTAAAAAAAATATTTATCATTAAGAGCCTGTATTATACAAATGGGCCAGTTTTTATTAAATTTTAATGTAAGTCTTTTGGTATAAGACTTATTCAATAACGGGAATAAAAATATTGTAAGTAAATTGTTTATCCATTGGCTATTTTGAAAACGAGATTTTATTAATTTCGCTCAATAGAAAAAAAAACTGAAAATGACCCTAATAAAACATGTTTTCTTGTGTTATAGTAAATTTCATACTCTTTTTCGTTAAAAAAAAAGCGAATATTTTCATATATACCTATTCATTGGCTTTTTATTTTTGTTTATATATTATATATCTTCCATATGATACATAGAATGTGTCGCTTACGTCTCTATTTCCAAGCAGTATTGTAGTCTTATATCGCGCTGAAGTATATGACGCATCTACCCTCTCTATCGCACGGCGAGTGGGCTCGACGTATTCTCCTGCTACTCGTAGATATCAGAGTGAAACTACGCTTCTTTTTGTTTTACCAGAGTATCACGCGGCTTGTGAGAGATTGTAACGATTTCATTACATTGCAGCTTTATTATTTTAGAAGAGTACTTGACGCAAACGTAAGTCAGCCTTCGAAGTGTATGTTTGCAATACTGCCATTTCATTTGGTTTCGTGCATATACTACATGTTTGCTGCGGGCGGCGGTGGCGTTTTTGTCGACTTAGCGCTAGCACTGCGGGGGCCACGTGCATTACGCGGCGAGCCGATACTTAGGTCACGCCTCTGAGGCAGGAGCATCTAACTTTTACTAGGCGATGTACAGACTCTTAATTAGCTTTTGCTCCCGGCTTCGCTTGCATAAAATCATATTTTTTTTTTATATAAGCTTCGCGTAAAATCCGTTCTTAGTGAGAGGGTTTTACGTGAAAACTACGTAACGTAACTATACCAAATTTTACGTTTCAGAGATCTCGTAAAATGATGATTTTATTTGGATAGGAATTGTAAAAAAATCCATTCCTAGTGAGCGTCTAGTTCCAGAAAAAAGTATGTATGCCAAAGTTCAAGTCAATCGAAGTTATAGGGAGATCTCATGATAAGTCATCCAATCAGTAGTCAGTGGTATTTCTTTCAATAATTTTCGTACCTAATTAATATGGGTTTAAAAAGTATAGTAAGTACTATGCGACTCGATGGTTTTATTACCAAAAGCTTTCGTATCAAAAGGATGCCAATGTGACCCTATTAAGGCTCTGCTGTCCGCCCGCCCGCCTGTCACAGAGCTGTATCATTTGAACCATAATTGGTAAACACCTGAAATTTTCTCAGCTTGTTCATTATTATAGCCTCTATAACTGAAAGTAATAAAACTAAAATAGAGTAAAAAATGAAAAGTATCCCCGTACTAGGAAAGTGTTATTTTCGACGTTTTTTTGTCGATTTTAATAATGGCAATGACCTCAATACATACAAGAGTTTAACTAATATAACTATAACAAACATTCTTAAGTAAAATAACAAACTAGCATGCTAGTTTGTTCCTGCACCATAACAGGAGCGTCAAGCTTTCTTTCTTTTAGCTTAGATGATACTGATGAATATGGATATTCTATTCGTTACTAAACTATTAGGAAAAGTGTAGTCTTAAATATTGTTCCGTGGTAAAGAACCCTTCATGCATAGGTCCGACTCGCACTTGACCGTTTTGTTTTTTCTCTTCATATAACACAAGACCTCTTCACACGAGCATCCGGCTATTAATCATATAACAGGATGTCATCGATCTCGATCAACAAAGCAAATATGATCTAAGCGAGCTTCATGAGCTTCGTACACAATATGCGCGAGTTTGATTTTTCAACAAGTTGTATTCATTCCGCGGGAAGCAATTTCCTGTCGGCGGCGGCATATTTGGCTTAGCTTTTCCAATTTCCGCGTGAGCAGGGCGGCGCCCCCGATGAGCGGCCGCGTTTTCGACGGACGAAAAACTAGGCGTGAGCTAGACACGTGCAGAAATAATAGATCATGTTTTGATGGTAATAATGAATACTTTGTATTAGATACAGGTAAATAAATGTAAATGGGTATCGTTTATTTTTTTTTTATTGGTAATAATTTTAAATATCGTATACGATTATATTAATGTTCTAAACGCATACGAATTCGATTTGAAATCATAAGAATTATATGAATTTCCGCTAATAGTATGTTTTATAGCGACTAATGCTATTTATTTTGCATAAATGCGCACAATGCACACACACATTGTAATATTTTTATGGGTTCTTTTTCAAAGAATATATTTATATACTTGAACGCTAAAAACGTATTTATTCATTTCAATCAAAGTTCGAAATAATAAAACAATTTTATATGTTTTATAAAATTATAGTGAACTTAAGAAAGAAAATTTATTTAATCAATATCATCAAATTATTTATAGATTGTCATGCGAAATTTTACAGTGAGAGTGCTATATAAATACATAGGTCATTCGTCCTTTAATTTGTCTCTAAAAAAACATTTATGTATTAAAATACCTACATCGAAGTAATCTTTGGAAGACGACGACAACGGAAGAGAATTGATGTTGCCTTTAAATTAACACGTTGAGTGGTTTTAAACCATTAGCTTCGGCGATAAACATTTAATGGTACATCTAAAAATAACTTTTAAAAAGTGTGTTTTTGTACTATTTTTATAAAACATACAAAAAGAGAAGCGTGACGTTTTAGATTGAAAATTGTCCTTAAATTTTCAATACATTGACGATAAGAACAGAATAATTTGATTGAAAACAAATATATAATCGTTTCAATTGTGTCTATTGTAGTAGAAAAGTAAAAATTGTAACGATATGTCCGAACTTTGTCCTGAATTTTTAATAATTCATTATGAAATGTATACAGCTTATTACTATTAATTATTGTTATTAATTAAAATAAAAAAAAACTAATACAAATTAATTTCCAATAGAACAAACACGATTTTTACACCACGATAAAACGATTACTTTTTTTTTTTAACTCTAATTGTTGAAAAACTTATTATCAATACTATTATTTTGTTACGTCTTAATTTATAATTCATTTTTAAAGAATCAAACAATAATTCATATAGTAATAAATATAGAAATTGTTTTAAACTTTCATATATCCACCAACATAAACACGCAGATTTGGAAATTATTCACAAAAAGCCGTTGAATATGTATACGTCAGTCAAGCTCGACTATTTCGTCACTCGTAAAATGAATTTAAATTTATTCAGCGAATTCCCTACCAACTATTCAGTTTTGAGCCTCGTATATGAAACGCGAAACGGGGATAGGTCTCTTTCAGGATTTGCACTAATGAAAAAAGGTCGACTTGATCCCGTAATAAGGGATCATCGACAGAACTACAGCAACCATTCAGTACGCCGTTCCACTGTCCACAGATTGGAGACGAGATGCATTCGATATTTATGCGGTTCTAATTTGTTCTTCCAGGTCTTTCTTCTCGGGGAACGTTTACCGTTTATGGAATTCAACAATAAATCTAGAAATTAACATTCGAACCTCAATATCTCGAACATATATTATTTTGAAAAAAAATTCCAATACATTTTTTTTAATTGAAATTTTGAATATTTACTAATATTTGACGAATTCCATTATTACATTTGTTTTGTCAAACCGGTACATGGAGTATGATATTATATTGACAATGTCAAATAATGTTAAGAATATTATGGAACACAAGAATATTTATTTAGTCTTAGGATTGTTATAATTTATTCATTATGTATAATCTAATTTCGTTGTGTTTAATATTATAATGTAATATATCTTATTGCTCTAAGTTAGCAATACTTGTATAATTTACTAGTTAATAAATAAAATTTAAATGCTATTTGTCGGTAAGCGGATCACTTGCAAACGGTTGTACGGATTTGACTTATTTATTTTCTTAAGTGACCATAATATTCCGGATAAGGTTATTAAGAAAAAAATAGGAAAAATTACTCTGTAAATTTGAATTTTTAAGAAAAAATTAGTTTTTTTTCTAAGAGATCTTGTAAGAACTCATGAGATTAACCCGCGGTACGTACGATGAATATAAGTAATTCTCTTTCCGTTATTTTCTTTGTGGTTTTGAAAAAGTGCAAAGAAATTTTTTTTGGGACAATTACAAAGGATTAATTGATTGCCCGTGGTTACGTCGAAATTGGAAGTGTCTCTAGTAGCTCGGTCAAAATAAACATGCATCGTTACAGAAATTTGCATAAAGCTAAAAATTAGTACGAATGTTCGGAACACCATTATAAATGAAATGTGAAAAGTCCCCATCGATCCCGTATCTGTAAAAAAAATATTCAATGTCAAAATTCGCAAATGTGAGTTTTTCAGCCGAGCGATTGTTTTATTATAAAAGTCAGAGAAAATTGTAGATCATGGAATTATAAAGTGAATACCAATTTTGATTCCGCTTTCGATCCCGGCCCTGCTCTTATTTCTAATCTCTTCTTATTCCAATCACAACCTCGATTCGAGGTCGAATCGATTAAGACCTTGGTTCCGTTCTCGATTTTGAACCCTACCTGTCTTGGTTTTCCATTCTGTTGTTCATCGTGTTTGAATTTAGATTCCGTTACCGGTCACAGTTGCACTTCGGACGATGCCGGTAAAATTTTAGAATCATAATAGAGTTCATGCTATATTCCTTGAGGATAGTGTTGCTTTCTATGAGTGAAAAAGTTTTTAAAATCTGTATTAACACAGATATGCAGATGAAGCTAAAGCGAAATATTAATAGTTTATTTTACTCAAAAAGACAGAGCGATTCTAGCATCGGCTTCTCAGTTTGGTTCAATGGAAAAAATGCGCGAAGATAACATTAGATACGCATGCTAGTTTCCTTTTTCAGATATACCCCCAATAGCGAGTGCAACTTATCTCCAGTTTATAGTGATTGCATGAATGGTTTAAAGACGTAAAAAAAAAATAACTAAATTCACACTCATTTTTGTACATAATTTTACTCTCCGCCTGATCGTAAAAGACGCATCTCACCACGTTTCAAAATTGTACTTCGCTCTATAAAAAGCTTAATGCAAAACTCAACTTCCTTTAATTCTAATAAGAAACCAGTTACGCACACATATGATACGATACGATCGATTATGCTCACAGGACGAGAAAGAAAATGAGACCGGGATCGAAATTGAGAAGGAGACCGAAATCAAAATCGAGCATGCGATCAAATTAGAATCAAGAGCGTGGCCGAAATTGTAATAAGAAACAGTACACTAAGATCAAAGTTCAAAGTTGACCGAGATCAACAATGGAATCGATATCTCCTTAGATCAAGACCGGAGTTGGAAACAAAAGCGGAACGCGATCATAACCGAGAATGAAAGACGCCGACATCGAGAGCGGGACCGGGATCAGGATCAAGCATGGGATCGTGACTTCGTCATGGGGCAATGTACATGATGAAGGAATTCGTTTTATGTCTACGCAGGCAGAACCGCGGGCAATAGCTAGTCACAAATAAAACTCTCGTTATATGTAATTTGTATTTCAAATGAATTTCCTACGATATATCCCGACACTTACGTATAAACATGTAAATTAACACACAGACTGATTATCTTTTGAGGTGACAAACTCTCTAAATTTCATTCAGCCCTTTTTGTGCGCACACGTCACGAAATTTGTTCTCATTTCGTAGACAGTGGCTCTTCAAGGAATAATTGTATGCTCAATATAATTGTACTATTTTAATTCGGTACAATTATTTCTCATATTTCGTATACAATCTTATACAATTGACATTATTCCACAGGTCGCTTATAGTTCTGAGCGATTTTACACGCTTAAGACCGGCTTGACTGTGAGAATGAACACCGGAACCATTATAATTTTGGTATTAAATTGTATCAAATTTCTAATAAAAACATTTAAAACATATAATACACGGAATAAATCTAATAACTGTAAAATACCATTAACTGTTGTTTGCGATAAACAAAATAGCGACACTGACAGATGTTGTTGTACAAATAAATAAATAAATCTCTTCTTTTCTTACGTTAGACTTTTCATTATAAACCCAAATAGGTTTTAAGTTTCCTTTTTACGTAAATACTTGAAAGTAATCATGCACCTGCTACAATTTATTAGAGATCCTTACATAAAATGGAACCCTCATAGGATCACTTTCGTATTGGTATTTCTTTCTGTCTGTATGTCGCAGTCTTCTTTTCAAATTCATTGGAAATAAAAATATAATGTAAGTAGAATGAATCCAATTTTTAAGAATTATTAGAGGGGGGAGGAATAGAACGAAAAATTAAAAAGAAATTTTTGTCAAGTGCATCGTGTGTCTTAGATTGAAATGAGAAGCGCCTCTTAAAAAAAGCAAATACGTATCTTTTATAATTTTAAAATCGATACAAAATATGTTATGCGGAAATCAGACACTCATTTCTTATATACAAATCTACAGAGTCTAAAGTTTAAAAAATTATAGGCACAAGACTTTATTCACAGTTTGCAAGGCAACCTAAACGAAAACCCAAAGTCGAAAAATCAAAAATACCCAGAGAAATATAAAATATTTGTGAATAGGATATGCGAATAAAACTTGTAGCTTAATTTCACCCAAGACCTTCAACTTCAATTGGACTAGTCGTTACTGTGATAGTCTACTTATACGAAAGAGTCGGTTTATAGTAAAGAACCTCGTCGCCCGGGTCCAAACAGCGTTTGTCTTTTTATTTGTTTGTTATTTTCTTCTCTTTTTCAGTGTTTTAAATAAGATAATTTATTCTTAAAACTTATAATGATAATGTGATTTAAGGATTTGCAAAAAAAAAAATCTCATATATAACTCGTCGCTATTCATTAATGTATAATGGTTGTTTATAAGGTAGGTCATAATTGCATAATAACAGCAAATGTTGTGATGTTTTGCCACGATATAAATCAATAAAGTTATCAATCGTTGTCACCCCTAACCTTCATAATTAATAATGATCACACATTATTTATATTTAATACGTATTAAATTATCAATGCTTTGGTAAAAATAAGTGGAACAGATTTATCTGTTAAACAGCACCTCTGGTTTGTTATGTATCTATTTTTCTTAACCACATGGAAAGGGCCCGACTGTGCAGAAATATGACTGTTCCCGAGAAAATAACCGTTTTATCTTAAAAGCACGTACGCGTCCAAACTTTCCTTGAAGTGTTGTTGCCTCGAAGTTACAAAGTTCGTCCGCAGTGTGTGTAGCTTACTGACACTCAAACACTCTGTGCCCAAGGAATTATTAGTTCGGAATTTCGGATATGCCCCCGGAAACATATGAGTAGAATATTAAAATTAAAATATATAAAGCGTCTGACGCGAATCTATAAAGATAAAATTACCATACCGCCTTTTGTGCTAGTTTCAATGACTGCCACTAAACACTGACGCTATAAGTAATGCAAGCCTGCAATATAAGAGCACTATATCGGTGCTTGCACTGCTTAATTTATAAAAAAAAATATACACCTTCAAGCACTGGGGCCCAAATCAATGATATTATAATAGTAATATAAGAAACGATATTGTTGCATGAGCTAAACAATAGCGTTTGAAGGGCATACTATGATTGTTTATATGTACTGAAGAAACACGTTAAATCACGTTTCGTCCAAATTATGAAAAGCGACGTGATATCGGGTCAGTTTCACGATTAGCTAGAACAAGTAGGTCAGGGTTAATAATTTTTGAGACCAAAAACACTTAGAACAGTATGATAAACATTGTAAAAGGAAGAAAATAAAACAAAAATTAAAGGAAAATAATTTAAGGGCTATTTGAGGTCGGAAAGTAGCAGAGGGTGATCTTTTAAGGGTGGAAATAGTTTATCACGATTTCTGGCAAAACTACAACTCCTATTGAAAAAAGTGAAATGGCAAAGTTGTAGGTAAATACAAGATTTACAATTTTGTTACTTTTTTTTTACAACGTTTTTATCTACGATCATTTCGATTGAAAACATTTTCTTTTTCCTAATTTCATTTTATACGGAAAAAGTAAACTCATTTTCAATCGAAAATTCTCAAGTCCAAATAGCTACTTTTTAGAAAAGTCGGTGCGCTTTTTATTAATTGAAATCTCCACTTTCTGATAGTATACAAAAGAGTATGCATCACTATGGAAAATATTTTCGGAAAATGTAAAATAAGAAAAAAATACGATTTCGAATTTTGTTTTAATCATTGTTTACAATTTTGCGCTTTATATTGATATTTACACTTTGATTACTAGAAAAATGTAAGATTCCATGTTACGTTGTTAAAGTAAGAAATTGCAAATCGATATATATTACTATAATTAATAACCAGAGAATTTAATACTAAGCATAGTCTAAACTGAATTCAACACTGAGTTTCTTGGGTCGTCGTTGGCCATACAGCATCCGGCCAGATCAACCCGTTGGCTTCGCACAGCTTCTGTATCGCATGTATTGTAGGGAGAGCTTAAAAACTTTATTCAATCTTATTTTTGGTGTTGAATCCCCATCATATTTTATCACTATCTTGGCAGCTGTAGTTCTACCACCGTAAGCGTCATGCGCAGTTTTATGTTAAACGCGGCAAAATCTTCCACCAGCAGCAGTGCTTTTAATAACTTACAACATGGGAGTCTTAAATATAAAAGCTTATTTCTTTCTAAACGCCCGGCAACGCTTGGCTCCACTGAGGTTGCGGATTTCAATGGGTGACGGTGATCGAGTAGATTGTGATTATTTATTTGCACGCGGATTATAAACCAAAAAAATCTTCTTTATTTATCTCGAAATATTGGTGAAGAATATTGAATTATAAGAGCCATTCGACAATGTAACACTGTTTTATTTTAAGTATTTTCAGCAGTTTTCGAGGTAATACTGAGAATTCTGGAAAAAAGTTAGTATGGAATTCGGAACATGGTAAAAACACAATATAACTATGTTTTTCATACACTTGAAGGATTGGGAATTGATTTCAGATAAAAGGAACTAAGTAGGGCTATTAAATACGACTATTACGTCATTGCTTAAGCCTTTATAACGTATAATTTGCAAATACTGAACCTTGCTAACGACCAGGAGCGTTAGTGATGTAAAACGAAAATAAATTAACGAAATATTCATTATTTCTCATCGCTGTCTCATCAATTTATTGCATTTTATTTGAAATAGCCTTGACACGTATAACTAGAATTTGTGAGCGTTTGTAGTGTTGATGTTGTTAAGAGCCTCATCTACCATTTCCTTTTGAATTGACGTTTAACAAAAAGTCGTTATTAAAATAAAATTTGCGTATCATGTCTTCTTTTTAGCGATATGTCGGGCTAAAACCCGTTAAAAGTAAAATATGAAATGTAAGTTTTATTTTAGTTGCTTTTTGTTAAATATCAGTTTCAAAGGAGATGCTGGAAGAGGCCCTAAAGAATACAAGCTGAGGTTTTTAATTTTATTTGCACTTGATATTTGAACTTTGCAAGTGATAAAAAGAAACGGTTTGAAAGAATGAAAATTACTCAGCGGTCATTGCGGGCATGCCATCACTCCGAAGAATCAAAAGAATTTTCATACAAAAAAATAGCTGTAGGGACTCGATATTCTCAAAGGAATATTGGCACCGTCACCACA
Organism: Eumeta japonica; assembly: GCA_005406025.1. Lineage (NCBI taxonomy): Eukaryota > Metazoa > Arthropoda > Insecta > Lepidoptera > Psychidae > Eumeta > Eumeta japonica. Next base: position 94,647 of record BGZK01000782.1, read on the forward strand.
TCTTTTAGAGGGTAAAACCGTCAACTGATCCTAAGAGACATCAAAAATTTTCTCAAATATTTGTTTAGGATAGGATGGAAGAGTCATTACTAGAATTTCAATAAAACCTCGAACCATATTGCCCACCAAGGAACTGACGTTACAATATTTCCGCTTTATCGTTTACATTCTATAGCGATGGATATAAAACGTAAATGTCCCAAGTTTGCGAAATTAATGGAACAACCTTATGAAAACTGGTAAACTGAGTTTAATTAGAACTGAGTTTAAATAGAAGTAAACTGAGTTTCTTTCATAAATTCCAATTAATCCAATAAAACATCATTTGAAACAGACTTTTTCAAATTACGGCATATGATTTTCCAAAAAAGAAAACATTAGTGATGAAAATTATTTTTCTTTTAAGAAAATAAAAAAATAAAAGAATTCTTTTAACGATATTGTATACTATGTGCTGATATTTTTAATCGGTAATTAAAGGTTGATTACTTAAAACTAAGAAAACTTTAATAAATATAAAATAATAAAAAATACAGCAATCGAAACCAACACAAATCTATTTAATTTCGTATCATCTAATCAGTTACAAATATAAATGTCAATAAACGAGTTGACATTAAATAATATTAATTTTTTAAAGATCTTTGAATTAGAAGTTATTAAAATAGAAATGCTATAGCAATGAAGTCTCAGTAATGGATTTTAAATAACTGTGAATGTGAAAAAGATTAATACATCTCTAAAAAATTTTGTCAAGAGCCGTCCTGCTCTATTTAAAAATAAAATTATATACTTTTACCTGGGAAAAATAAAATCAAATATCATGTTCCTATTGCATATAATAAATAACATTTTCCTTTCTGAAACACTATACCGTAATTCAACTTATTCGCTCAAAGGCTCTTAAGAGATTTTACTTTTTCATTTTGGTAAATGAATCTAGACGACCTATTTTATATACTAGAAATTTTTATCTTATTTTCATGACTTGCTTTACAAAACTACCTTTCGTAGCGAATTAAAAATTCTAGGTTAATGATAAGTGTGCTGCTTGTGTTAATGATCAACTTATTCGTATTATTATTACATTGAATTAAAATTAATGACAGTTTCGCAAATAGACTTTGGTTTTAGATTTACCTATATACAATAATGCATTATTTTATCTTTTCTTTTTGTATTTAAATAAAAGGGATTTTGTAGAACCATTAACAAAGTTATTCAAAATAAGTTTCTTTTGTGCTTTAAGCTTCAAAACTTTTAAAATATAAATAAACAATATTTAAAATAACAGATCCTTTATTTTTTGGATACTTTGAAAATTAATTTGGTGAACAAATTACACGAATGAAAGTTTTAAAGCAAACGTGAGCTATTCTTTAGATATATGATATTTTTGTAATTTGAAGCACGATTATGGATATACGCCTGCAATACTTTGACAAAACAAAACCAAAGATATTCATGTAATTTCAAATACTATTTAAAATGTGAAATGATACAGTATTTTTTTAATGAAAAATACTAAAGCCAAATGGCTCATTAAGCGCTTCAAGATGTGCAACTGGTCAACAATAAGAAATATGAATGAAATATAAAAAAATAAAAAGATAATATAATAATTTGTGATAAATTGTGATAATAATTTGATAATGCTATATTCAATTTGTTCTAATAATAAGGTGTTCACTAGTAAAATTATTACGACCTTTCTGTTTTGTTATTAATTCCTCGTCAAACGTTATTAATTCCAAGCAAAATTGTGGGACTTATTTGGAAAAACAAAATCATTAGCTGTTTTTTTCACTACAAATAATAAATTTAATATTTTTAACAAGTGGCTTTTGTCAAGTCACGAAATATCGATTTTTATGATTTCGTAGCCAAAGACAAGAAAACAACCATATAGTTTCATTCTATTCTTCATACTTCACAGCTTGTAACTCTACCATTTTTATTATTTTTTTTCACTTCGTTCGCTTAAAACTTTATACAATATGTTGTCTATGTTCAGTTCGTTGGTAACTATAAGCTCATACGGACGTCATATACTTCAACTCATCCAAGTTAATAATGTCTTCGAGCTACAACAGGATGAGGAACTTTTAATTACACATAAAACTTCTGTGATGAACCTTAGTTTTCCACGCGGCCACAACTGCTATTGTACCGTGAACCAATTTAAGAGAGGCGAGTTGAACTTACTCCCACCGCCACGGGAACCGAAGCGAGTACCGTTTCGCTGAATGTACTTCTGTTTATAGTGTTGGTTTAAATGAACGTAGCCCAAACGACTTTTATTTATAAAAACAAGTATCCAAAATTAAAATTAAAGTATTGTCTGTCTTCACTGTTTATACGATTTTAATATTAAATTACGGCAGAAATTCGTAGTTCTAGAATATTCGTATTGAAAATAGAAAATTCTTTGTTTCTTCATTTCCATTCTACAGTAAGTTTGCGACTATAACAAAAACAAATAATTCTTATAAAATACAGGAAAACAATGATAAACGCCATATTTTCATTGGAAGGTAGTTCTTGATCAGCTGTGAGTTACAATCTCCCAATTGATGGTTAGGTGGCTGTCGTGCGTGAAGCGTCTCTTTGGAATACAATCGTAAAGGTCAAAAATAAATCTCTATTGATCCAAAAATCTTAGAAGTTTAATCTTCAATTCCTATTTTCGGTGCTGATCACTAGAAATTAAGAGGCAATTTTTGAAATTCTACTTCACAAGGTATAAAAAAATCTCGGTAAAGATGATAATCAAAGGACTGGTATTAAAATAGTTTTTATAAAGAGTGTGCTTAATATTCTATGACGAGAATACACAACAATATAAAACGTTTCTAATAAAGAAAATTTACTAATTTACTAAATAGCGTTTATACAAGTTAAATGCCCATTTTATAATATACCGTCGAGTTAATTCGTAATTCGACATAGACGCATAAGTTTTTTTTTTCTTAAATTGTAAAGAGGATGTTTAGTTTTTAAACGATGTCTAATTGGTCATCTTTCTTTCTTCTCTTTCGTCCAAAATTTTTCTCCTTTACATCCGCGTTACTTTATTCTTAATATGAATTATGCGGCCACACAGCATATATATTTTTTTCTGCGGTCAATCATAAAACAAATCATCAATTGCTTAAAATATTTTTAAGTTTCATCTTAATATCGGAAACAGGGTACTTAACAATTTATCACGTGCAGTGCTTGCTGCTGATGGACACCGGCTGACGAAACCGAAGCTAAAAAATATGTACATGAAACCAAAAAAAAAACCTTAGGTTTTTGAAAATTCACGAAGATATTGCTTACTACCACCCCAATTGTCAAAAATAGAGTTTTTATGAGTTATGGACGGTTGAGTTCCTAGGAAACTATTCTCATAGTACTCAAGATGCTATCCGTGTGTTTGTATTTGCTGCGTGCAAATTGTATTATAGGGGAAATGCTATCGATCGCAGCGCATGCTGTGGAAGGAATTGGAAGTTTATCGGGACGCCTGTGGTCAAGCGTATATTTTAGATAAAATTCGTGGTAAACTTCAGTGTGATTTTCGATATTATCGAAACGATTCACAATACTTGTTCTTGAAATTTGAAAGATAATGTACCTACATATAAACGGCCAAATAGAAGTTAAATTACCCGAAACATCTTTAGAAAGACATAGATGTGAAAGCGTATTGGTTACGTAGGGATGGATCGGTCTTCATCAAAGCATTTATGAATTTCACAAAATATTAGGTTTTTGCCATATTGAATTTAATTTTTTTAGGTTAATTATCTTTACCGCATAGATAAAAATTAATGTATGTTTGTCCCCTTTGCGTGCCTAATCTATTCATCCGGTTACTGTGCAGTTTTGGTGATATTATACAATGTATTTGTGCTACTAAGCCGAAATATAAAGATTCTAAAAATTCTTTTACTAAAAGATTTTACCTCCGGCTTCATCCAAGAATTCCCTAAGACAATTTTAATAAAGCTAATCTATACATCGTAGGCTACTCTATATATTTTACTTTGTTATTAGCATTTGCCCCCGGCTTTGTCTGAATTGGAATGGGATCTGCTACCGGAATCGAAAACGAGACCGGAATTGAAATCGAGATCGATCGATAGATGGAGTACATAGATATAGAATACAAAATAGAGATAGAATAGATAGAACGATAAATATTATATACAAAAAAAATAAATTGGACGGCGGAGCTGCGAACATAGCTTAAGTTTTTCGTTCAGTTCAAGGAAAAATATTTTACCTGTCTATGACAATTGTCCTTTATTACAATTGTTCCACCAACAACAGAGATCATTCTATTATTTGTTACTCCGATTCCACAGACCCACGGCATAAATTGTCGTCTTTATTATTTAAGAAAAGTTCATTTCTTTGTAGTTGATATGTCTGATGGAAGAAATAATAACACCCCGATTAACTGTAAAAATCACATTAGTTGGTCATTTAAATGACTGACATTTAGACGGATAATTATTGTTCAATGATATGATCGTAAATCTAAAATCAAATAATCAAACTGTTATGTCTATATTTAGGAAGTGCAACAATACACAAGAAGATGCTGTTGTTGTTTGATCAATGTTGTGTTGTAGAAACAGAATTATTCATTACTAATAATAATAAATGACTCAATAATCGATCATAATATTATTTCATCAACATATAACTATCAGAAAATCCCAATACCGTGTATAGCGAATATGCGCGCTCGTGTAATACTCGATAAAATGGTATTGCGTTTTCACTTTTAGGAAAAAAAAAAACTATTTCTTATTACATGGAAAATAGCGATAATAGCTTAAAAAACAGGTGAATATATTAAGTATGTACCTATTTCATATCACACCTGTTAAACGATTAAGGGAGTAAAATAAAAGATTCTACTTAATGATATTTTATTTCGTTACTTATGCCACACAAGAGGTTATCTTTATATTGAAATCTCAGTACAGATTGAATAATTCATGAGAATTTCGAATCGACATAAGTTAACATTGCCAAATTTAAACGAAGCAATGATTAAATCGGTGAAACAAAGGCGTAATTTCGGTACTTAATAAAACTTTTCCCATCCAATCATGGGAGGGAAAGGGTTTCAGAGTTTTTAAAAAAGCTGTCTTACGTTAATAGGTTTTAGTATATTAAACATCTCCAAATATAAACACTAAAATATAAGGTACCGGCCCCGGATTCGGCCGTCCCGTCTCAGAAACATCGCAAACATCCCCGCCCGCTGCAGGTGTTTAAAGAGCTTTCTAAGTGGCTCATTATGAATTGCTCCCGTTAATATCCGTTTCACGTGGGGCGAGTGGAACGCTCGACGCAATCAGTTCCGCGTCTCGGCGAGGAAAGCGCGATACGTACAAAGCCCGCTATTTGTAAAGGGCACCGCCCATATTTCAGGGCATAAGAGGAAAGGTATTATCGTTCATTGTTTTCAAGAACACGCCTCGACTACCTTGAAGAATCCGGAGTGATCGCGTCACTTAGATTAAATTCCATTAAATTTAACCTTTGACTTATCAAGGAATCGAATCTTCGAATAAAGAATTTTAGTCGCAACAGGAAATTCGACACATTTTATTGTCAATCCACTGCAATTTCCCTTTCTTGTCCTTTTAGATAGTATCCACACCAGCTCAATGCGATTGAGTTATCTTAGTCGCTGGAGATCACGTCAAATTGTCTTCGATGTGCAGGTTTCGTTACAATGCTTTAATTGGTCCATGAGGGAAATGCTAATTTGTGCTCTTCTCTGATCACTTGCTTTGTATTTATCAACACTCGTATTCACACAGTGGAAAGACGACTTACCATTTCAAATTTAGATGACTTATTAACAACATTTGCTTAGAAATATGATTTGTTATCTAGTAATTGAATTCATAATTTTTAAAATCGAACTACGAAATTAAGAAGGAGAAAAATAATAAACGAATTATAACCTTAAACAGGAATCACATGCAATTCGTTTCAGCTAGCGACGTATATAGATACAATTAAATTTTGAATATGTATTACTATAATTTATTTCAAAATATACATAAATTCATTTTAAAGTTTGGGTTTCCTATAGTAAAATAAAGTTTTCACCTCGTTCTTTCAAACTATTTAATTTCGTAATAAAATATATAAATATAGCCTCTGGTCTGATCTGAAGGCCAGCGCAATCGAAAAAATTGACATTAACTTTTTAAATGTATACACATTTCCTTATTAAACAATAATTTCAGTGAACATGAATTCCCATACAACAATTAATTCCGTAATATAATTTAATACAATCTAACCATCAAAGGCGGTGCAGTACATCACTATTCACGGCGCAACCCGAGCCCTTCGGGACGTGAATGATTTCGCAATTGTCGATGGGAAAGTGCTGTTCACATCTCAAACTCACTGTGAAACGGCTGAGACGAAATAGAAACGGGCCTTATGAAAAATTCCAAGCGACGCGGCTCTCCCATCGCCGGGGCTATTTGTAAGGGGAAAATATTGTTTTTATCGAACGTAATCCTCACGCGCAAAGTTACACTGAGGAATGAAGCTTTCTTTAATGTTGAGAACTCCCACTTATTACGCGTGAAATATATTTTTGATTTATAATATAAGGGAGTAAACTAATAGGTCTGGTTTTGTACGTAGTTGGGTTCCGTAATTCTTTTGGAAACCCCAAAAGTTATGTATTGGAGATAGGTACATGGACACATTCGTTCGGAAAATTGTAAGCAGCCCTATTTTTCTTATATTGCCAAGGATGTTCTTCTGATATGAGATGAGAGTCGATATGTATTGACGTTGTTGTTTAAACTATTTAAATCAAATAAAGCTGCAAGAAACAGTTTTTTTTGACCAAAAATACTTTTTATATATACATTTTTATATTTTTTGCACCAAAAAACAGTTTCTTTTGTGCAGCAAAATATTTTTTTTCGGCTATTTAAACAAATAAAAAGCTCGTACATCTAATACCATAGCTCTGACTGCTCTATATGAAATTGGAGTTCCATAAACTTCAAACAAATTTCACCTGATTTATTTTTATGAGGTAAAACATCTCACGAAATTCAAAGACTCCTTAAAAGAACTACGGTAAAATGTCTTTAAGACCCTGGTGAGTTAAAAATGCAATTATTACTTGTGGTTGTACGAGTACAGGTGAAACCACTTGGTATGTCTTGTTGTGACATTACTTGTTGACTTGGAGGGAGTGTGGAACCTCCACACTGGTCCAGTGCGGCTCGGGGGCTGATAAAGAGTGGTTTAATATGGCTTAGAACCTTTTGCACCATCTCTTTTTAAACCGGCATGTAACAAAAAGTCACTTTAAAAATGAAATTTGCGTCTCACGTCCTTTTTTTTTCAGAACGTGGAATGAAAGGGTTGTTCTGCAGGTTGTTTGGTCTGAAACCCGTTAGAAGGAAGACATGGAACGCGAAATTAATTTTAAAAGCGATTAAGTTAGAAGTGTTTAGTTAAGAGTGAGTTTAAAAGGAGGTGGCGCAAGAGGCTCTCAATTAAAATTAATTGATGTATTTGTCCGCCTGTATTCGAACACAATACCATCTGATAAGAAGGTTATTATTCGGCTATCACTGCTCCGACCTGGAAAAGGTGAACTACTATTAATATTAATTAATGGAATGTAGTAAGTTATTGAACAAAAATCTATGATATGCTTATGACAGGTTTTGAACAATATCATCAAATCCATAGCCATAGAAATATTAGAAAAAAAAAGTTGTAGAGAACAGAGAGCTTAGATTTTATTGTAGTTGCAAAAGAATTAAATGGTACTAAAACGAACCAAGATATATTTTCAAATTTATTCTAAAAGTTTGTTCCAATAAATATGTATTTATACATATTTAAAAAACAGCCAGAAAAACAGGCAAAAGTTAATTGAAATATACGTATGTATTTCCAAACATAAGAATTTCACTACAACCCTATTTTATTATTCTATTAAGGTATACAAAAGGGTTTTATTTTTTAAATTTTTTTTTTCAAAATCGTAAATCATTAAATCTTTATAAAAAAATATTCAGTATGATTAAATTTATAGTTTTACGACAGGTATTGTTAAAGTAAATAAAAGGTAAAAAAAGACTGTGATATTTCATTTTATACCTGTGTATAACTGAAATTATGAAAAATCATTAATTATATTGTTTGAAGAAAATGGAATTCACCGCAGACATTAAAATGAAGATGAAAATGGAAGAAACCATACTAGAAAATTCGGCGAAATGTTAATCACAGATCTTGAATTAAAAAAAAATTTAGAGAGCTAGAGCCAGGCTGTGGTAAATTTGGCAGCCCCATGGAAATGGACTGAATTGTCCGTAAGACACTCTCATAGAATACAGATGTAAAGTGCCAATTTCTGCTGTTGGATTTCGATCAGTGAGTAAGAGTTCCGGTGTTTCACTCCCTCTTCATTAACCCTCCTCCTTTAAATATTCTATTCCTATCCAAGAGGCCAGTACACACTGAGGTTGCCAGCGTCAATGAACAGCGATGACTTCTCACAAGATCATTTGCCCTTCGAAAATTCTATTAAAAATTAACAAAACAGTGAAAGGACATAATAACAGTTTTTTTATATGGTTATATAAATAACTAAATTCTTTCTTTACAGGACAATTTATAAAGATTTAAAAGTAATCTCGACAAAATTACGAAATTGTATAATCTTTATGTCATTTATATATTATAATTGATAAACTATTTTGAATATTTAAATAAATAAAATTGATTTAAAAACACTTAATTTGTAAATGATTATATTATTTATTTATTTTTATTATATTTATTTTTTATGATAAAGTAGAATTTCATAATGAAAATTTGTCGATCCAATGATAAGTTACATGTCATAATGTTATAGCCCAGTAATTAGTTAGTATTTTATGATATGGCAGAAATGACCCCACTTCACAGGATAATTTTTATCACTAAGAGGTCAATTGCCCTCATTGCTAAGTGTTAAGAATTTGAAATTGAAAAGTGTAGGTCTTTTAGATCTAAAAAATGGTAGACCTGCAAGGCATCCCAAAAACTTCACGCTTTAAGATTTATAGATGTATCTTTGAGTTACTTGAGTTATAAATATTGTCCATGAGTTTTTGAGCATTTCGAGCCAAAAAATTGGAAAGACGGTTAACCATACGGGCCATCCCTGAAATTTCTTACTACTTTAGAAGTCAAAAGTGTTTAAAAATAAAGACGCAATAAATTATTGAGTTCATTATGTTCAAAAGTTCAACTTCATTTCTTTTTCAAGCTCTCCGAGAATAAAAATGTAATTTCGATGCATTTTGAGCTTTTTGAATTCACAATTTTATATACATATATAAATAGATGATCGAGTTCTAAACCCCAATTCATAAAGAATATCACATATTATTTTACGTTATTAACAATGATTATTGAATAAACCTACCGAATTTGATGAAGTTTGCAATTAATGATATTGTGGTTCAAAGAGAAAAACTGGATAAATTTTGGAATTCATCCGTAGAATAGTTTATAAAATATTGTAAAGAACACTTTTTTGAAAAGTTTTTCTTAAACTATATCTCTTGAACAGATATACCGATTTTTATATAGTTTACAGCAGTAAATGTTTGGGGAAAAGAGCTGGTTAAATTTTGGTGTCGAATGGTGGCATAGTTTAAAAATTATTTCAAAAAGAATCTGAAAATTTTATTTTTGAGTTTTCTCAAAACTTATCTAGCAAAATCGGTTCAACGTTTCAGGAAGAACAATTTGAGTTGATCACTTTCAAATATTGTAAATAGTGTTTTGATCGGTTATTCCGTTCAAAAGTTATGAGAGGTTTACACAGACGCGCGCGCGCGTATACACGCTCTCAGTGACGCACGCCGCACGTACACACGAACGCACGTAATTTTTTTATCTTCCCTTTTGCTACCTTTTTATAAGTTTTCTTTTTCCTTTTTCTATCGTACGATTATGTTTCAGTTATCAACAAACCATTTAAATTATGTTTAAGATTATATACCGGTTTTACGATTTTAATAAAACATTTTATAACTCTTCAATCCTTTACATAATTTGATCCCGTTTTTGGTGGCGAAGACTAACGAAGTTAGTAGGTACATATGTGGATTACGAGTATGAATTCCGATATGAATGTCTAACAAAAGACACAGTTTAAGAGCACCGAGCGCATTTAGTAATAAAACGTATTCTGTGAGATGCAGTGTTGCTGAATCCGCAAAAACACAGTTACGTAGAATAAATTCAAGAAGTTCATATCAGATTGGAATTAGTATAGACTATTTCGGACGATATTCTTCAATCTTAAGACGTATACATAAAATAATCATGTATATTTAATAAGTTTATCATCAAAGTTAGTAAGAAAAGTATTAATTTTTTTTTTTATAAGCTGAACGACAAAAACATATTAATAAGTCTCTTCAAAATAACAGGCTAGTTATGTTTTATATTAATATGTCTCGTAAATTATTCAGACTTTCATTCAAACTGAATATATTTAGTCAAAATGAAATTGCTTTCATTATAACCACAATAATCAGTACGAATGGTCGACCAAGACAGTCCACTGCCAAATTCTGGAAACGAATGCTGTACCGTTCCTTCAGTAGACATGTCTTCTTTTTCAGTCTTACCCGTTCTTCTGGTTGCTGTGATTTTTCTTTCTTCAATGGTTACTCAATAATAAAAAGGAATAGTGATTAAACAGAAAAAAAAACAGTTGTACTTTACATGGTATAGGACACTATCTCTACAAGTTATCACAAACAATAACATGCAGCGTAATTCTATCACGAAACGTCACATAAGTCATAATGAACATTAATAAAAACAATTTAGGTTTTTAAAATTCAAGTTATCTTCTATTTTAAGAAGTGACGATGATTTGATCAGTAAACCTTATAACTTGACGGTCCTTCGTACTTCTATAGCTAACAGCACTTAAAAAGTATTACGAATTTATTCCAAAAAAAAATCAAACTGGTAAAAGTGGTTCTCATAGAAATACAACATTAAATAACTCTCAACTTAGATAAATCAACACCATTCCAATTTTTCGCTCGAAATATTACAGAAAATAATATATTACGCCCTTAATGAACTCTAAAATCTAACAAATCACCAGCACTTCTTTGAAACTATCGCTTTCATTCTACGCTTACCTTTTCCCTCCCTTATAACTCATAGCAATCAGCGTGAAGCGTCATGTTTTAAAAGCAATGGTATCTTTTAGTCGTCATAAGTGTTGTTACAAAAACAGAAGTTATCGATATCGAGCATTTAAACGTAATAAATTCTTAATTGGTATTACATCAAACGTAATCGGATATTTATGTGCTATATTTTTTTTTTTCATTCCAAACACTCAATGCTCAATACGACGTGCACTGGACGATTTTTTCTGTTTACATCTTGTACATAGTCCCTTTCAAACATATAGTAATATGAAACTGAGTTTACATTTGCGATGATCAAATTGGCAACTTCAGTTTTCGGGATAGGGAGTCGAGTTTATAAATGATTAAATCGATCATGAACCTTTTCAAAAATATTCATAATCTCCTACTTTTTTTAGAATGACTTTGATAAAGTAACTATAACAAAAATATATCATTGAAAAAACACTTATTATGCATTTCGACACAACTCTAACAAATGCTCGGCCAGACTGCAAGCGGGGCGCGTTTGTCTGATCGCGACGCCACGTGATGAACTCAAATTCTGCCCCGCGCTCACACTCCGCAATTAATTACTTTCAAAAAAATTTATCTGGTCACTTACCTACAAATGATATTTGATGTTGTCAATGATGTAAAGGTCGCTGATGGTATTATTAAATTAGCCTCTGATTTTCCACAAACATTCCACTTAGTCCTAAACAAACAAGGCAAATTAAGGCAATAATTTAAATTAAGGTAAACAGTACACAGCACAAAATATTAATTGCGAACTCGCAGGTTGTTGATTGTCAGTATAAATTTCACTTTAAAGTTATAGAGCCGCGGCAATGTCACCTCTGGAAACGCCTAACAATAAATCATGTTCGAATATTTGATAGAAGTGAAATGCATTATTACTAAAATCTTCAATGTAAAACACAATCTTAGTTTCAAAAATTTCAATATTGTAAACGTAACATTTATACTATAACTGTAACCTGACACTAACACTAATACTATACTATCATTACAAAGAAGATCTCTTTCGTAAAAAGTATAAATCAGAGAATAGGCAAAATACCTATAGCTTGAATTCAAGTTCGCAACCGAACGCGGTTGTGCGATGCGGATAACTGTTGTCTGCGCGTAGCGTTTAGCAACGTAGAGTTGGGGGCGTTGCATCGCGAACAATCGTCAGCTGTTGCTGAGGTTGTGAGTTAGTGAATATTTAGTACATGTCTATTTTTCTCAGAAACGGCTATTTCATTGACTATAGCAAAGTTGTTCTAAAAAAGAAAGATATTATGAATATTTGCGAAAAGATGCATGGTAGATTCCATCCGGTTAACATAAACAGGAATGGTGTTTGACTACTGATATATTGAAGACGATTTTCGTAAATATCGGTTAATTTTAGAATCAAAGCATATTTAGATTATCAGTAACGTTCTAATTTTGTACAAACCGAGTGATAGGTGTTTCTAATTTCTTATTATTTTTACTTATCGGTTTTATTCAAAGTTTTTCAATGTAATTAAGCTTTATATTACAACATATAAAGTAAACAAAGTATGTACACATCAAGTGCATACGAACCATTAGTCGTCAGATTCACACTACAATTATAGTAAAGAAAGTTTTGTCATTCTTGTGTGTTTTTAAAGTCAAACTGCCGTCGCTTAGCCTCTGTAATTGCTTTAGATCCATGACTGAATTGACAACAAAAAATTAATTAGTTGTGTATGCTTTTTATACGTTTTCCTAGATATTTTTTATGGAATTGTGTAGCCGAATAAAACTTTAAAATCACAAACATTCGTATTCAATTCCGCAAAAAAGTCACAATTTACATTTTATAACTCAAAAAATACACACTGTTATAATGGCTAGTGTTGTTTTTTTAAAAGCTGATAACAGATATGGTTAACAGGAATTTACCGACTTATGACTTGTCGACAAACAAGACATATCTGCAGCACATCACTATTGAGAAACGACTTGCCATTTGCCGCGAGGGCGGGTGGCTGCTACAAAAACAGCGGTTTAGTATATAGTATATCGTGTCAAACACTCCGCGAGCCGCTTTTATTCACCAGTTTTACGCGAAAACATTATAATCCTCGCCTAAGTAATCTTGTCTCATCCAATCTTTGTAGTTGGAAGAGTATGTGATAAAGAAACTTCTTGATTTTTTTGCGAACTATACAGCACCTCTCGGAAGCTCTCTTGCTCTACTTGGTATATTGATTTAGTTAACTTATAAAAGCTTCAGAAAGTGTCTCATCGACATTTTGTGAAAGACGTTTAAATATCATTCAAACCTTGTACCTTTATTGCGCATTTTTATACGTCGACTAGCCGTCAAATGTGATTGTATCCTGGTGAGAGTTTCTTATGGACATTTTGTGAAACATGATTGAGTATTCGTATTCAATCGCTTATATTTCTGCTCGTGGCCTAATTCCTAAATGCGACTGTGTCCTTGTTAACATAACGTATCTTAATGTTTTTTTTTTCTATAGGGACTCAATTTTGTCTGTTACAACACATAATTTTACTGCTAATTAACTCAACAATGCAACAGTATGATTAAATTTAATTTCACCTTTTTATTTCAAAAGTCAAACTTTGAAACAAAAACAAAATACGAAAATTGAAATCGGTAAATTATTTTTCGTATGAAATAACGAACTGAAGGACATTTCGTAATATGTTTTTCATAACCTAATTCTTGAAAAGTCCTCTTTGCCTAGACATGCGTGAAAATTATATTCATGATATAAGGAGTACTTTTTTGTTTACTTTGCAGTTAGTAATAACTATACGATATCACGCATTTTTCTATATTATATTATTTTAATAGTTTTCAAATAAAACATTTGGAGGAAATCTTTAAAACACAATCGATATCCGCAAACCATTAGAGCGTTCATTATTTTTTTTAAGATATTTAATTTTGAAATCTTTCATTGCTTATACGCAAGTCGTAAGTTATTGATCGGAAAGTTTACTTTATTACATTGAGTGAGCTACTTTTGTCCGCATATAAATTTATACATTTGCATCTCGAAACCGACTCTGAAGAGCCCGATGAAAATTTTTACTTTTATAAAGTTTTGCTTTTCAAGTTTAGCTATATAGGTGTTTTCCCAGAAAACGAAAGATTTTTTTAAGCGCTGCCATTTCGTTTAATATTGAAATAACCACATTGTTATTATGTTATTGGTTCTCAACAACAAATAATACGACGAGAAAATGACACTACATGACATAAACTATAGATAACGTTCATGGGCGTACCCAGCTTCTGACCTAGGGGTGGCAAGTGAGATATTTTTTAAGTCAGATCGACCGCACTTCACTCGTATAATATAGAACATACAATTTCCAGGAGGGGGGGGGGCAGCTACCCTCCCGTGCTCCTCTCAGGGTGTAACAATGACAGCATTACTTAAACAAGATACGTAGGTAAATTTTTTTACGTAATGTGTGTGTGTGTATTCGATGTCGAAATAAACATAAGCAACTTTTTACGAGGCAAGTTATTATATTTCAGCGATTAACTCTAAAGACGTCTAGCAAATCTCGGTTGCCAAAGCAAGTAATTATATCTCGCCAATACGGGGTGAAATCACTGAAAGCCGCGTAACGCGCTTTCACCGCGGGACAATGAGTTGTGTAGCGACTCCCGCGCAGGGCGTGACTCGAATGCGCCGGCCCGCGGAGTGAATATTTATCAAACGAACGACTCCATCGGGACCTCAAATAAATCGGAATGCTGAAAACGCCTTTAATCGCCCTCGAATGAGACGTACGGCGGTCGTTTTGCGGAGTGGCTGAATGATGCAGTGCTTTTTATCGGGGCGGGTGCGATGTGATTTTTAAAGTCGCTGAAAGGAAGGGATCTTTTTTTTTGTCGAGCTTTCTGCCTGTTCTGGTTTTACCGTCTATTTAAAGCCCTGTTATCGTTTAAATGCTTTAATTGTGTTTTATTGCGACTCGATGCTCTATTGCGGGGTCGTAAGATGTCGACGCATTAGTTGCGTCTGTTATGACATGTATGCGGACATCTTGAAATGCTGAACAATTCGCTGCTTATTAGTGTTTATCATGAAATAAAATGAAGGAAATTATGTTAGGAGTTTATCGTAACAAACTTCTGACGACTTAATCTAATTTGAAACGTCTGAAAGGAAAGTCTGCTTCAGTGAGTAATATTAAAGTTCATGTAAGAGAAATAAGATTACACTGTAGTTGCTTTTAGGCGGCATGATCCGAGAAATAAATTACGTTTTTAGTTGAGTGAACGAAGTTAGTGAATACGTAATATTTCAGCATAATTAGGGACAGATCGTTGTCGAACATTTGAAATTCGTTTTGAAACATCTTAAAATAAATGGAGTATTATTAAATTTTTTGCTTTTACTGAATTATTTAAATAGAAATAAGTCAAAATCTGTCGACTAAGAAAAGTTTATAAATAACATAAAAAAACTTCAGACTTATCGTTTTCGATCTACCCAAGCAAGAAAAGTTCTGGCCGTTCCATAAATTGTACGGTACCCACATCTGCTGTGTAGTGCGTATATTAGTGTTCTAATTTAAAATTAAAATGTATGGCGTAATAAAGCTCAGCATAACCATATATATTATACTTTTAAAACAATTCAAGAAGAAAATAAAAATGAATAATGCAGTACATGATATTTGATTGTAGGCAAGAGTCATACAGGATTCAAGAAATGTGATTCTTATTTTATTGTGACCTCTTACATATCATACGTATCTTTCGTGGGTTAAAAGTAATTAACTAATTTATAATGATAATAGGCTGGGTACCTCCCAATGATAAGTGTCGCGAAAAAAAGGATATACGAATTATCATATCTTTACAAGAACAGGTTAGGTAAAACGTAAAGTCTCACAAAACATTTCTTTAAACAACATTTCATATCTTACGCCCCTGTAGCAGAATCAATGTCAAACAGGAGTCGATTGACTAATTATTCTTCTCTGAACACAATTCCTATTACAACAATGGTTTTTTAGATACTTTCCTAATAAATAAAAAAAGAATATCTGCTTACATTTGAATTTAATTAATAATATTTTCAATGTCATACTGTTGACAGATGATAAGCCAGTCTCAAGTAAGAACATCTTTGATAATTTAAAATACGTGCTTTTAAATTCCTTTCTTTTCAAGATCAAATCGACTTATAAATGAAAAAAAAAAAAGTTATTCTTACTCAAAACAAATTATGGGACTACTACAATGAGACTATGACATCTCGTTCACAAGGTGCGATCAAACTGCCGAATTAAAAATAATATTTAAGTTAATTAATAAACGCCGATTTTAATTTCGGAGGAATACCGTATAGAAATAATTGTGTTTTGGCTAAAAAAATCCACGCCGGCTTTGTTTCTATAGGTAACCTACGTAGGTACATAGAGATAATTGTGCTTTGGCTACAGAAATCCACACCGGCTTTGTAATTTCGTGCCTATAGACCACGTGTCTAAGCAGCGATATAGGTCCCATATATTGAAGTGTTATGTTATTACAATTCATCCGTACCGATACAGTGTACATTGTAGTCATATTTTCCGTTACTAATGCAGACCCAATTCATCTCTTTGATAGATAATAATAAAATTGAACAAATAGTATACTAATATTTCTTTTAATTTTTTATTACATTTATCAGTGTATACCAATTCACAAAATTCTAATACTTTTAACAGGGAACTGAATCGTGATCAGTATCGAAAGCGTCACAGCGAACGGGAGATTTAGATTGAAACCAACATTAAAAATGTTAGACTTTACTAGCTTCCGTCTCGCGGCTCCGCCCGTGTAGACATAATGAATTCCTTTATCTTACTACATTGACCGATTACGATAACTTATCATGATCCTCATTGCTATTTCGTAATCTCCATTCCGATCCCGGTCGCGTTCGCGATGCCCATTTGTATCATTCTCGATTCCGAACCCCGATTTGATTTAGGTATCTCTCAATTCTGATCTCTTACTATTCCGATGCTGCTCACGATTTTGATTCTAGTTTTGGTACCACGGTCGATTACGTTCCGGTCCCGTTCTCCACTTCGAACCCTCCCCAGTCTCGGCTCTCGATTTTGCGTTTCGTCCCGTTTACAATTTCCATTTCGTTACCGGTCACAATTACAATTTTAGACGGAACCGGGGTAAATTCTAATATTAAAATGAAACTTCTACTATATTACTTGCAGATAGAATTGCTTTCTATGAGTGATAGAACTTTCAGATTCCGTAATAACATAATATTAGAAAAAACAAAAGCGAAATGTAAGTAATCTGTTTCACTTATGGAGTTTCTTATCAACGAATTAATTCTTAGCGTCCATTTAGTAGTTCGGTACAAGAGTAAAAATACGCACACAACGTCAGTCACGAATGCATGTTTCCTTTTTAATAAATATTTCTATTCGTGCGTACAATGTATCGCTAATTCCATAGTAATTGTATGAATGACACGCAAAAAAAAAAAAACCAACAAATACAAAATCATTTTTATACATTACAAAACTCCACTTCCCCGATCGAATTGAGAAAGACGCGTCTCATCACTTTATAAAGTCTTACCTCGCTCCATAAAAAGTTTCATACAAAATTCAATCTCCCTCAACTGCGACGAGAATCAAATTATGCACACATTTAAACTTTTTAGAGAATCCTTTTTGTTACTGTGTAAATTAATCAAACCATCTTGAGGATAATGCACTAAAAGTCCAGTTGACGAACTTTGACGAGGCATATTTTAAATACACGGTTAGATAATGTAGGACACAATTGTTCTGCTGTCCCATAGAAACCGTAAACTTTTTCACGATAAACAGCAGGCTATGTGCTATTCCAGGGTATAATCTATTTCTCTGCCAAATGTAATGCACATGTGATGAGCCGTTTTGGCAAAACGAATCTACCTCACGTGGACTGTACATTTTCCCGAGATATAAAGTAGTCTAAGTACTATTCCATACTCTCCATGTATCTCTGTGCCAAATGTCATCCAGATCCGTTCAGCCGTTCTGGCGTGATTGAGCGACAAACATCCGTTTTAACCATCGCATTTACAATATTAATATAGATTCACGTTAGGGGTAGAGATCAAAATCTAGCAACAACATATTCAACCGAAACTTATAAAAATGATCCCAAAAAAAAAAATCATTCACAAAAATCCATGTTCTCGCTGGAGACAGTATTTATTCCAAGAATATAAGTATATCTCTACATCTGACGTCATAAAAGTCTTCCAAAGGGCCCCGCGGAGTACGAAAGAAGGTTACGTCGCAGGCACGTATGTCGTAGGCGCCCCGTGACTCGACTGCTGATCGCCGCCAAGTGAATATC
Source organism: Eumeta japonica (assembly GCA_005406025.1). Lineage (NCBI taxonomy): Eukaryota > Metazoa > Arthropoda > Insecta > Lepidoptera > Psychidae > Eumeta > Eumeta japonica. The sequence goes on from BGZK01000782.1 coordinate 113,268, forward strand.
TATCAACGGCCGGCCCGGGACTCGAAATAAATCAGGATAAAAACGAAGGCTCGCGTCGCCGAGGAACGGGGCCCGTGTTATTTCATCTGGATTGGAACGCATATGGATGTTCATGGAAATTTATATTTGGGGGCATAAACGCTGGGAAGAATTTTTAGAGGCGCCCCCTTGGAGCGAAACGAGTGTAATACCTCTAGAAAAGAATTTTAACGTATGAGGTGGGTAAAATCGGGAAATGATTGGATATTTCTACATGTATTGTGTGAATTACGCGATTTGTAAGTAAATATGTCTGATGAGTAAAAATAGTTAAACGAAGAAGCTTGTTTTTTACTTTATGCTTTGGATATTTAATATGTCAGTTCAATCTATATAGTTACGTTTCGGTAATTCATCATAGATATATGTTTTTGATTCTACGTTTGTATACAATAATTGGTAGTTATCACTTAATGTAATAGTGTTCCATCGGTTGAAAACTAATGAACACTTGGTCACAGATAAAAGCCACGCGACCCTTATTGGCCGCAAAAAACTAGGATGTGATTGAGAACTTCGATAAGTCTTAATATTACTTTCAATGAACAATCCTTCTGTACGTATATATCATATATATTCTGTACGTATATAGTAAATAAATTTATACATGACTGTCTCGGAAACGGCTATAACGAGTTCGGTGTCATTTCTGCTTTGATAAAAAATTGCTTTTCTAGTTTATATAAGTCTCTTCCTTAGAATAAAAAAAGTATTTTTAAAACGATTGCTTAGCACCATTTCAAAAGATTTTTGAAGTAATTACAAATATTGTTGCTATGTTATAGATTCTCGATATCAAATGCCACTGAACCAATGGAATATAGAAAATACATATCACACTATATTCATTATATTTTATGTATGTATGTATATATGTTACATCTAAACAATATCGTTACAAGTGAACTCAAGCAATTTTTCCAGTAGGAAGTTCTTAATTTCTCAAAGTAGGCTGAACGACGCCGACCAAAACTCGGTTGTCTGGCCATTTCTCTCTACAGTGACCCATGCTATGCATAGGAATTACCGCGAGCTGCGAAACAGTCGTGGCCAAATTCTTACAGCATAATCTAGAGCAGTACCTAACACCAATTATTCATGGTTTTTCTGTCTTTCACGGCGGCGAGCGGTAGTGGTAGAGCCACTGCAGCTTATCACCTTTTACTACGTCCAGATGGAAGCAGCCATTTGACAGCAGTGATTATTAACATATTGTTAATAACAAAAAAATAATTACACACGCTATGTCAGCGATTTATTTAAGAGACAAATCGCGCTTTCATATTAAAAAGCTTATGTTTTTCATATAAAATACACAATAGTAGATATAGATACGTGTATTATAGAAGAGAACGAATTGTATGCCGACCATGAATGTGCACGTACCCGCAACAGGCGGCCGCTACCTGTGGCTGCGTTGAGCGCCGGACCTGCCTCCCGGCGGTGACTGTCTAGCGGTCGAGGTATTGCGGCGACAAGCGGACAAAGCACATTTCTCATTACACTATGACATGTGTCCTTCTAGCGCAAATGTTTTCTAATTATTTGTCAGAGATTGGAAACTTGCGAAGATGTCGAACGTATTAAAATACGTAAAGCTAACTTGCAGACGTGCTATAGAAATAAGATAGACATAATTGAAAATGTTTTCTCTTATAATTTCAGCTAGAGATATATTTTAATGTAATACTTTTGTACGACATTAAAATAATGTGTTCTATTGTACCTAGGTAAATTATATTCCACGTCTTCTCTGGCATTAGTTAAAACACTTGATTAACGGCCTTTTCCACAATCTCTTTATAAAATGTCCTTTAACAAAAAGCCACTTTTAAAATAAATTTTAGTTTCCACGTCCTCCTTTAACGGTTGTTATAGATGAAATCGTTTAAATAAATGAAACGTGGAATGAAAATTTTATTTTAAAAGTGACTTTTTTGTTAAAAGTTAGCTTAACACGAAACGATGGAAGAGGGTCTAAAAGAAGGAAACAAAGAAATTACTTTAACTTGAGATGCTAACATCCTCTCATTGGAAATTCAAATAAATTAATGTATTTAACATATTTAAAATACATATACGATAACCAAATATAAGTCAAGTGAAATATAGAATCGTTTCAAAATATAAGTGACATCCATAACAGACATGAAAACGGTCTACTGGTAATAAAACCCGAATCAGTAAAATTAACTAATCATTCAAGGGTCAATCAAAGTGTGCGCTTTTATTATTGCTGCTGCTGATATTTAATACTTACCATTTTATGAATTTAAACTTTTAATTTAAAGAAAGCAACATGGCACGAGCTATTTTACTGAGTCTGGATATATTAATGAAAAAAAACTTACAGGATTGAACTGCTCGGCTACCAGGTTGTTTCGTGTTATTTCTAAATGTTGTACTAATTTAATTCATCATTCTATATTTTATATTCATAAGCGAAATAGAGCAACCCTTGAGTTTCTTGCCCATTCTTCTCAAGGTGAATCAGCATTTGGAATGGGTGGTAATGTCGAAAAGAATTCATTAATTACGTATTTCAAGTGTAATTGCATTACTTACGAAATAGAGATAGTTTGATTTGTTCTCATCGGTTTCAAAACACAATTAAATGTATCACATAAAATTTTGCAATAAATGGAATGAAATGACACATCCCAGTAAGTAATTATATATAATCTGATTAAAAACAAATCGTATTATGGACAAGGTGAATGTACTACAAGGTAATACATGTAACAAAAGCACTACATAAATGGATATTGTGACCGCATTAAAATTCTAAAAAGTTATTGCAAAATAAATACTACTCAATTTTCTTAAGGTATTTTATTGTTTCACTTTATTTTCTAATCAATTATTTTGTTCGATTAATTCAATTCCAAGCCAGGTGTTTGCTAATTATTTATCCTATTAGAGAACATACACATACTACGTGTCCCATATTTTACAATTTTTGACCCCTCCCTTCGGTGACTGTAGTATATACGAAGACCGCCCCCGCCCTAGGTTTCACGTAGTAATTCATAAATACGATTTTTTAGTCTTTTTAGGTCTTATGCATGAGAGCGAGCAAATTATATTATTTTATAGTCGAGGAGCAAATGAGTAGGCGAGCCATTAAAGAGCAGATGATTACCGCCGCCCATTACCGGCACCCGCGCCGCCGACACTCGCAACCCCAGAGAAGCCACCAGCGCATTTCTTGACTTTTGGGAGGGATAGGATATCTAATGGTGGGTATCGGGTTGGTGGAATGCTAGAAGGGGAATGGGTCACCGGAACTCTCACTCGCTGAACGAAAAGCGTCAGCGAAAGAGTCTACTTCACGTTTGTGTCGTATGTGAGTATGGTATATTACCGGTGTGGTCGGCCCATTTTTGTGTTACAGACAAGGTGGCCACAGTGTAGCTCTACTACAATAAAGATTTTTTCCCCACAATTCGCCATTGAAAACCATTAACTTTACTTGTAAATGTACGAAGCCTGCCTCCGGCTCCATTATGGGCCATCTAAATTAAGAGGATCCCGTATACCCGCTATTAAATGAAGGGAAACGCTGATTGAATGCGGTTGCGTTACGTGATTTTGTGTGGAACCTAGCGTGGAATCAACGAGAATCAATATATGAACTACAATCAGTATTGTCCATTTTAATTCGAGGTAACGTTTTTATCAAATTTAGTATCGCATAATGAATTCAGAAAAAAAGACCCGAAACAGTTTTGGAAACGCTTCTCGATCCGTTTGTTATGGTAATAGCTGCAAAGGATTAAAGTTATAATATAAATACGGAAAAATGTTTTAAGATTTTAATAATACAGATTTCATCAGATGCCGACGTTTCGAATTCATAAAACGTTTTCAAACGATTGTCCGCATGTATTTATGTACATGCGTGTTTGCTTGTGTGTTTCTGTGTGTGTGTGAGCGTTAAATATATTTTATTTGAATTGACTGATTGGAATTAGGCTTACAGCATTTTAAATTTGACATAAATATATAAGTAGTTCTAAGGAATCTAAAAAAATTTTTAATTGCTTCTAAACTATTAGATCGGCCTTTTCCGAAATCTAGTAAGCTGTATTATGAATAAAACTACATTGAATGATGTAGAGTTTAACAAAATCGGTTCACTTAATTTAGAGATACCGTGGACGGTTAATTATTTAAAAAATTCTAATAATTTTTAAAACAAATTTTTAATTTCATAATAAACTTTTATTTTTAAAATGAAAGCAATTTTTGCGCTTAAAACGCATATCGAACACATTAAGTCCCGTTGAAATCGATTAAATTGATCAAAAATGTAGTTTAAACAAAAAATCTAAACCTTTTTACATGTACACTTTGATATTCTTTGACTAATCAATTTACAATTAAAAAAAAATTTAATCAGTTGCTTGATAATAATTCAAAAGATATATTAACTATGTACTTAAAGAATAAAAAATGAATCTAATTTATACCTCAAATAATTATGAAATTAAACTCTGATAATTTTGAACTCCAAAGTTTAAACAATAACGTTTCGTGCTTTCAGAACTCCATAGTGTTATGCCGTAGTGTCAATATTGAGTAAAGATGGAGAGCTCAAAATAAAACTTAAAATAATGTTTCATTTGAGTTCACAACCGTTAAAAACTTTTAAACCGTCTTTTAAAATTGTTGAACGACTCCTCTTGCGAATGAAGCCGATAACTGACTTTTTACGGATTAACTTAATGGATTCTTCAAAGCGAATCTAACTTGTACTGTACAACGTAGAAAATACTGCCGCTGTGAAGTTGTCCCGAAACGTGTCGCAATGGCGTAGAACAGGAACTAGGGGGAGGAGAAGGTAGGGTTGGGGAGCGTAGTGCCTGCGCATTGCAACCCTCGAAGGCAATTCAGAGCGGCAGAATGCGGAACGGAAGAGCGACGAACGCAAATTGTCGAAAAGAATCAAACAGTACCTACCTCCTAAATCGTTCTCGATTGTTTTGTCTTTTCGATTCGACGGATAAACATGCATTTCTATATAAACACTGTTAAAAACATATGGAGAGGAGTCCATTTGACTTTGTCGCAGACTGGAAAAAGATTGGAATCAAACTAAATCGGAAACCCATGAATGCTTTGCAGATGGAAGGCAAAAATGAATTTAATGCAAAAGTAATTGATCATTTAGAGTTATACCAATAGAGCCAAAGAATCCCCATAATTAATTTAAGATTATCATCAATTATCAACGGTGTTTGTCTTCCATTTTTTTGTTGAAATACAAAAATTATCAACAGATAGTATTAAATAAATTCACGACTGTCCGCAACGTGGACATCTAAAACGACTGAAAATACAATAATATTAATTTTATTCATATATCATAGTGCGAAAAACGTCCCTGCTTGTTCAACTTGTTACATATGTTTTTATTTACACAATCGCTATATAAAAGTCAATTAAAAGGCTGCAGTGATTGATTTCGGAAGGGGTCATAGGGGTCATGATTCTCTGGGTTGCGTTTAGGTCGACCTTGAAGAGCGAGTCTTCGAGTCGAGTCACGAAATCTTTTTCGCATTTCACGAGTCTTTCACACTATTTTCGTAAATTACTTAAAACTCTTGATAAATTGCTATTTCTTAAATAAAATGCTATTTCTGTATTATATACGTTATATAGTTGATTAGATTAGCAAAAGTCATACATGAATCCATAATGTATTAATTTCATATGTTTTGGTCAGGCGTTCGATGTCACGAAGAGAAAAAATAAGTTTTGTAATTGTACCAAGTACGAATCATAGTTAAAAATCAAAATTAAAACAAAACTCCTATTTTTAAGGTTTTGACGTGACAACGTCTTAAATTAGGTTGCGGCTGGGAGTCACTTATGAAAAAGTGTAACGCTCGGTAACGTTACGATGAGTCACCGAACGAGAGAGCCCGCCGAAGCCTTGCGTCTCTCCACTCAACTATGATCGGTCTGCCGCGCGCAGCACTAGAGAATTAGTGCATAGCTTGCAAATGTATTGCAAGTTATTGTATGTATATTTGTATATAAATACGTATGTATGTGTAAAGGTAAAAATAAAATTTTGTTAATATGAAATTCAGTGCGAGATTCTTTGTATAAATTAATGTTTTAAATATAATTCTTTGTATAAATAAATGTTTTAAATTGTTACTATTATTTCATCCTTCTTCCTACTATACGAATGAATATTCACATTAAAATGATTTTACCATTCAAAGTCGTTGTCACGTAAAACTTTCGCCCGTATACCGACTTTACAGGCAACCAATTTTTTTTATAAACCGATAAAGCTTTTAATTTTTTCTCTAGAAGATACTATCAGCCTCCAAAACATATCCAAAATTCAAGTCAATCTATTCACGCATTTCTGAGAAAATGCTTTTTTCTGAATATTACATATTTTGCTTTTTCTTAAAAACCAATTGGTTTAAAAATCTGAAACTCTCAGGATCTTATTATCTCATTAGTATCTAAAAATCGTCAAAGTGTCGTGGCGATATCTTTCAAGGGCAAAATCACTATGCTTATACTCCTAGGGCCTTTATAACTTTTACCGTGACACGCGAACAAAATATACGTATGCAAACGAGCAGTTAAAATTTTCTTATGTTGTTGTTCAATATTAATATATTTTATACGTAAAGGTACTTATCGAGGTTTTTTTGAGCAGACTCTCTAAGTGAATATGTTTATAAACATATATAGCAGTATATTTTCACTAACCGCGGCATAGATCAAAACAGCGACTACCTAGATATTTAATTTTAGGCAATTAGTCATCGGTTTAATATCACAAAATCTGTAAGAGAACTTATAATAGTGCCCTCTGAATAATCATAAAGATATCAGTACGTCAAAAATTATTATTTAAAAGCGACATCTTCTAGCTTACTTTTACATTTCTAGAATATTTCATGGTTCCATTCTGCTGAAATAATTTACAACAGTTTGTCTGATGCGGGCTCCATCTGTGAATAGATTTTGAAATTCTCTCATGAAGTTCAAAAGGAAAATTATGTTTAGCTGGAAAGAGCTAATATAAAGCCGGTAGATGTTATAAGAATCGTTTTGGTCAAGATTTAATGTTTGACGAACTGGTCGCTCTGTGATCGTTTTTCTCCAAAGCTTCATGTGTGCTATTTGTCTATGAAATAAGAACACCCAAAAAACATAAAAATAGTACCTTTAGAGTACATTCCCGAGTAATTCATTCAGAGTGACGACTTAAACGATGCTAAATTTGATTCTTAATTTTGAACCCTAAATAATTATTGTTTTACTGTGCATTTTAACTCGAAATAGATTGACTAGTCTTGGCCAAATTTCGCATTTTGACGGAGTTTCACTTTGTTAACACACCTTTATTTTCCATTTCACACCTCTGAATAACTATGTGAATAAGTTCCGACTTAACTCGGGAGCTAAGCTTAATTCGATTATAACTTCCAGTCTCGGCGCGAGTTCCGGAATCATCACAAAGCGACTGCAGCGCCCTTGATTAAATTACGTATAAGACAATGTAATATTTAAGTATTCTTCCAAGTTGAAGTCAACCAGACCGTTTCATTTTTTATTCAATAATAAACGCAAAACGATATGATTTCTTTCATTCTCTATGTTTTACATCGACACATTACAAATAGATTAGTATCCTATTGGCTCTATATATGTCTAGTCATATGTCAAATCATTTTTTATCACCATTATTTATACTTATATGTAAAATAAACATATTTTTTATTAAGCCTAATTTAAAATTGCTGTTTGAGACGAAGCCTAAAATATTAAGTGCAATTTTATGCTTATTTTTTGGTATCCCGATAAAATTTTATTATTGGAACGATTTTTAACCGACTTATATGCATGAATTGGTTTTTTATCTTTAAATTTTACTATTTGTCTTACCACGTACAAGATGTACAAAGAGTAGAATTATTCAAGTTTATATTTGAACCAATGGGACGGTGGCATAATACTTAAGAGTGTAGTCTTGTAACCAAACAGTACCACGTTCGACCCTAACCACCGGCAGTTTGACCAGTGACTTTTTAACTTAAGTCAAATTAAGTCAATCGCTCAGAGCTTCCGAGGGCATGCTAAGTTGCCGGTCACGGACTTAGTTGTAACACTGTTGACACAGACTATTAGCAGCCCCCGACTCGCACTGAAAAAAAAACCCATCGATCAGAAATAAACAGATTGTCGAAGGTTGTGCTTTAGTATTAGCGTAATAAAACCTTACGCGATAACAGGTTTGACTATCGATACGAACTCGTTATGTACGACACGTCATCATCCACTTTTTTATTGTACATGTGTAATTATTTAGACAATAGTATTAAAATTATTAACCACTTATCGTGTCGGATTAAATAAAGGCTAAGTTTCATCGTAAATATCTTTTTGGAGATACGCAGCGTCATTAAACTTCTAAAGTATAGAGCTTATCTAGTTTCGCAGAAAACTTTTACGATTTCTTTTCAAAGTGAATATCCATTATTCTAACTATATTGCCTATCTTTTTTTTTTATATCACAAAGATATGTCGAAGGGTCCAGAAATTTTATAGGAATAAAGAAAAAAGTGTCTATCGCAAATTCTCAGAGACTAAAAAATGTTGTCTTTGTAAGATACGAAAAATAAAATTATCGTGTATGTAATTTATAACCATAATGAAGCATGAGATGTTTTTCTACTAGAGTATAGTAGGTAGGTATCGATACGGTGTTTAACTGCTAAATTTTGGTTCAGTACTTTGAAAAAAATAATAAATGCCATATGATTTTTTGTTATTCCTATGTTTAGATGATTTTACAGATAGGCAATGAATTTTTTTTCCAAGAAAGCAAAACTTTTTTATTTAGGAAGAAAATACCAATGCAAGAGTCTAGCTTAATTTTTACCAAGATTTATATAACCCATATACCAGCTATTTGTATTTATAGTTCATAAAATATATTACAAGTACATTTCCATAATTTCACATTCGAAATATACGTTATGAAATCTTTAGACAATCTCCGTTTTCTCATAAGCCATATGTTTGAGGAATCGAATTATGTCATTGTATTTCATGGTCAATGTCTACGCATACACATGCTTGTATACATATTATCAACAACTTATTCATTTCAATACTAAATATTACTGCGCGATATTTTAAATTAATCTATGAACTGAACAGCATAACAATCTGCAGGTTGTTATGCTATTCTAATTTCAATATTATAATACACTTCTATAAAGTAAAGTTTACGGAGATACGGCGCGATTTTTGCAAACATCGTCGTACAGTGGCATACATACAATTTAAATATTTTTTTTCCGAGCATTAAATCCAATCTAATTTCATTCTAAAATCATCACATAATCTTTGGCTCTTCTTCCACTCTTAAAATCGTTACGCAATTCTCACAATGATTGCGTGGGAGCGAGTTACATGATTCAAATCGAATTCCTACTTAGAAATTTGCACTTGAATGACCTCATTTCCTTTTCATTTGACCCGCCTGTAACATGTTATACCGCCAAAGACCCCGGGTCTTTGTTAAGATCCCTACCTGACGTAACATCCTATTAATCATAATTCATATGAATAGAATTCGTAGCAGTATTGTCATCGTATTTTTTATTGTTTGCGGGGGCAACCCTCTGTGAGGCTAATCGAAAAAAATTGCGTAGGAGAATATATCTAAGATTCCGCTGGTGAATAAGTAAATCATCAAATTTCTTACATTCAAATGTCGTTGTCTAACTCTCTGTCTGTGTGTACGGCACGATCGTTTTAATCGGCGACTAGTGTTCGTCGAAGACTTGAATTTAAACGTACTCGCTGTTTGTCCGCATCGAAGCGTGTTGAAAGGGTTTCGGTTTGCTTTATTGAGAGAATACATACAGTACGCCATCAACACGTTGCTGTTATGTTATTTACATTTTTTTTTTACGATGGAGCATTACTAATTTTCGGGAACAATTTCGTTCCTTGGAGAAAGTTGTCCGGATTGCAGAAAGAGTGGTGCCTAGTCGGTCGGTAATTGTGCCGACGTTTTATTCGAGGAGATGACCCTCGTAGTTGTTAGTTTATTTTCGTTTATCTCCAAGACTCAACCCTACGTCAAATCTGACAACCCAAGTCAAATCACGATTATTTATTATTACCACAAAATTGTTAGAGCGATACGAGCTTAAACGAGTACATGGAATGACTTACCCCATACCTATATAGAGATACCATCAATTATTGGTGGTATTAAACTGAGTAGACAGTCTTCTCGTTGGTTGCTTTCATATATCAAAAATGATAATTTTCGATTTACTATGGAATCACTTAATTTTTGTAACGTTAATTTCGAAAATCATAAGCTATTCGGAAAACCAATAGAAATCCTATAAAATTTTAAGATTTTCCAACAAGTGGTATGATTTTTGTGTTATTATTATTGCATTTTCCAAAATAATTTAAAATTTTATAGTGTTTTGGTACGAATAAAATAAGCAATGTAAATAGACTGAATTTATTAATGTAAGACGAAATATTAATTAATTGTATCTCAATTTTTTGAAAACTAGTCAAAATCTTTTCTTTTTGTTGTTTAAGGAATTTGACGAACTGTTTATTCTTTCCAGAGAGTCAAATCATCGCAACGTACCTTGCTTGTTATGATATATTTTACTAGAGTATTACGTATTTTTTAAGTATAAAATGGGGTATAAGATATTTTTTTTAATTATAACAAATACAGCTTCTTTATTTACGAAACAACATAGACTTTGTACATATTTTTCAAATAATAGTCTAAAAATAACTAAGACATAAATTTTGCAAAATACCGATTTCAGAGGATGGACCCGAGAATTTAAATGGGATCATTATTTTGTATGGGTTTAACTTTTAACTTTAATTTATGTTTTTTTTTCACATCTACTAATAAATAGTCGAGTTATTATATTATTTCAGCATTTAATGCTATACAATATGTATTCAGTATCAATCAACTATACTGTTCAAAAGAAAAAATAAACATTGATATATTATTTTATTATACAATACAAAATACATAATTTTTAATTTAAAAAGATGTATTATCTATTTTGTAGTCATACCACCACGATAGTGAATTTTTAAATCCTATGGAACAACCAATACGTCAAGGACACAACTATATACTGAACCGCTAATGTTAAATCGCGGAAAATTTATTATTATACTAGTAAAAGAAAGATGCAATGGCATCTAAAATGGAAATATGTATTTTGGAAAACGTTCTACACCAGTAACAGGTAGACATTTGTACGACCACATTTGTAGTCGAGGAATTCAAGTCGTCGTAAACGAGGAACATAGAGTCTACTCTAGTCATATTCGTAATAAAGTTCCACTTTCAACGACATTACACTTGTATTATATTAATGGCACGTAAACTTGTTCCAATGACAGAATATTTGTCGGAATCTCTGTTTAAATTTAAAAGGGTTTGTTCGGACACCATTTCAAATACATACGTCTGAAAAAAAGTTTCCCCAACATATTTCTTTATCGCGTCTCATTTCAATGTTGTACAAAGACAAAAAAATACATTAAAGATTTTAAATTTCTACTGGTCGACGTACGAGGGATTATGTAAAAGCTACTCGTCTTATAAATAAAGATTACCGTAGAAATAACAGCGAAGTAACTAGAAACACTCGTAGTAATGTTGTTCTTAAAAAAAGAGAAAAAATACGGTAATAAAATACGAAAGTTAAAGTTATACCAGCATATACCGTTTACGCCTCGTTCTAATTCATTTATTACTTGTGTAATAAATCATCTTTACCTTCACCTAAAATAGTGTTATGATGCGTTTTGCATTCTTTCAACGTATAAAAATTGCCGTTTAAAAATGGCAAAGACGAAAGAATTAATTATCACATGTAAATGTTGAATTAAATATGTTTTTTTAAAACAATTTCTTGATACCACATGTAGGTACATTTATTTTATTTTATTTATGATATCATAAATATAATATTATAAGACTAGACTTCAGCGACAGCAATTATTTAGATACATAAAGTACAAATAAAAATTAATAGAAATAGTATAGAAAATAGAGGACAAAAATGTACGCTAAAATTCAAAATAAGATACCGATTGTTAGTCACATTTTCAAATATTCGACATTATAGCTAGCAATAATGCGTTACAGTGCATTTATCTGAAAGTTGCACGTCAGACAACAAAGAATGTTCTTAAAAATCGTACTATGAGTGCTAATAACTTTAATCATATTTATTTAACGTGATTCAGGATTAATAAAAATCATGGATCATGCGTGTGCATACAAGTCCCTTTACGTCTAATGAAAGAAACGTGTTAAAACGCTTAGAACACAACTACGACATATTTAAATGTGCGCAAGCGTATCTGGCTCTGGGTACACAAAAACATTTTGTCTTCAGGACATAATTTAGAAGTTAACTTAACGGAGATAATATGTTCCATTCTAAACATAACTCTTTCGTCCTATTAAATTAAATTTTGTGTAAAAATTTTCCTGAAAGTGTGCGCATTTTTCGTGATATTCTAGTATTTTTCTCATCAATTTTTTTTCTAACTCGTCCAATCAAGAGCAATATATTGTATTAAATTTATTTATGCAGTTTCAACACCATATTCTACCCAGTCATATTTTCCCGAATTGATTCCATTTAGAGCCTACGAAAGCGTTAGTTTTCTATTTAGTCCTGTTGTTCACGTATAGGCTTGTCAATTATCAGGATTGGTAAAAAATATTTATTATTGTAAACTAACTCATAAAAGAAATAATAAAAAAAAAAGGATTAACTCTCTTTTTAAAAGATAATAGAACAGAACCCGGCTTGTTTATCTTCAAATGCGTGCTTACATTGTTTGTGTATTTTGATTAGTAAGAATATTTCACTTTTTCGTACACGTTTTTTTACGTCGAACGTGATATAGTAAAGTGTTTGTTTGTAGTTGAGCGCCGACGGGTTAATTTCCTTGTAGCGTTCAGCATATTCACGATTAAGAACGACCAGTTAAAAGTGTAAAAGTAATTCTGAAGTGATTTTTGTATTAGGCTATAATTGAATGTGTTTCTCTTTTTTACTTTCAAACAGTGTCTGTATTTATGTATGTGTATTTTTTTCGTTTTTTGGTCAACCCTTCACCGTAACAATGACTCCAATTAAACGAGAATCATCATTTTTTAACTCACGTGAGATGAATAAAACACACAGCAAAGTATTCTCTCCTAGAAGATGCCTACTCTCCTTGAACGTAAGATATTATTGCTAAAGGATAGGACAAAAATGATATTAGAACACATCATAAAGCAAGACTGTAGAGCGAGGTACTATTAAAACGACAATTTTACAAGAAAATAATTCATAAACTGGGGCTGTGATATACTTATAATACATAAAATAAAATAGCCTTTTTATTTATTTCTAAAAAAAGGATAAAAATATATGTTATTTATACTAATCTCAGTTCTAATCATATATATTATTCTCTAAGCTATTTTTGTGGAAACGCCATAACTTCTTTATTTCCATCAAAATTAATGATTTTTACGTCATTTTAAAGCTTATGCTCCTGGCTTCTGACGAAAAATAGTCACTTTGTTTAAATTAATGTTTTACTTAACAAAAAATAATTAAACATTAAACATTGAAAAGCGCCATCTGTAATTACACTTTTAACTAACTATAACTACTTCCTACCAATTGGTAGCAGGTGGCGCCATGTGATATTTTTTAACTAACTTATATTACTTAGATTTTCGTATGGGTCAGTTAATTAAACATTAAATAATTAGAAAATATTTAAGCATTAATAATTAGAAAATATTTAAGCATTAAATATTTCAAATTAAACACTAAAAGGCGGCATCTGTTATTACAGTTTTAACTAACTTGGTGGTGGTTTTACTAACACAGTAAGTAATCTGTTTCGGCCCAAGGACTTGGATCCAGGCTATGATCTCTTAATAAAAAAAATATTACTATTGCATTGGTTGTCATTTCAGCTGTTTGTATCTATGACGCAAATTCACGAATAATAATTCATAATCAACTATTTAATTACATTAAATCAAGTAAGGACAATCATAATTATTTATAAATTTTGATATCCTCGATTTTATCATCCGCAAATGTTCTATTCGTAATTTCCATCTTTTTATTTCAAGATATCGTGATATTTGATATAATTTGTTAACTGGAGTATATTAAAGCACATTGAAGTACCTAAATCATGTAAGTACACCTGTTTTCATCAACCGTAATAACATTTTTATTTTGGGTTACAATAAACATTATTATTTATTTTAGTTTAGTATCATGCTGAGGGGTACAACCGGCAGACCAAGAAGACGACCTCGAACCAGGGGCCGACTGGAACATTGGAACCTGTCACAGACCGTAGAAGGAGAAATTCAGCTGAACAAAGACAACTTCGAGTTGAGAAAAAAAAAATATGCGCAATCGTAGGCAAGATAAATTCAATGCTCAACGACAACAGTTATTGCAAGATAACAATTTTGTACCATTCTCTTATCTAATTAATCTCCATCAACATATTAGTGCAAGACGACAGTTGTGTAAACTTCCAAATACATATTGTTCTGCCCGTCTTTTTCAAAGATAATGAGGTGCAAACACAGTATTGGTAATATGGACACCATTGCAGTGCAAAGTTGTTCGCAGAGGAATTTAGTAACAATTCAGCTAACATGTGTTGCCACAAAGGAAAGGTTAAATTAGAGCCCATTAAAATTTGTGCAGAGATTCAAAATCTTATAGAGCGAAATTATTTTTATACTGAAAATTATCTAGATAATATTCGACAATTTAACAATGCTCTGGCATTTGCTTCAGTTGGAGTAAATGTAGTTAACATTCCTGGTAGAGGTCCATATTGTTTTAAATTACATGGGAAAGTTTACCGTATGGCAGGAAGTTTGCAACCTCCTCCAGGAGTTGCACCAAAATATGCTGGACTTTTCATTATAGATTTTGATTTTGCATTGCAATATCGTATAGAGAATGAAGCTAATAAAAATTGTTGCAAAGAAATAATGATAACATTACAAAGAATGCTTGATACACATAATCCTTATGCACAGTTGTTTAAACATGTAAAAGACATAGATGAAGTGACACATGATTTACAACTACAATTCACTACTAGCAATGCATTTCACCCTGGAAGAATAAATGCGCCTACAGTCAGTGAGGTGGTTGCTGTTTTTGTCACTAACGATGGAACACCGCCGAGCAATATCGATTTTGTCATGTATTCGAAACGAACTGGTGTGCTAAGTAAAATATCTTACTTGAATCCTCATTCTGATCCAATGTGTTATCCATTGCTTTTTCCATGTGGTGATTCTGGATGGACTGTAGGTATGACACATGTTCAAATTCATACTACAGCGTTGAGAACAGCCGTAACTCAATTACAATACTACTGCTATAGTTTAGCCGTTAGAGATGGTTGTAATATACTTCATGCTTCTGGTAAATTATTTCAACAATATATTGTTGACAGTTATGTTCCAGATTAGCATTCATTATGTCAAAATAGAAGGTTCCAGATTAGCATTCATTCGATCACATCAAAGAGATTTTAGAGCTGATAGTTATAAAGGTCTGACTGACTTTCTTAACACCAATGCTGAACACAGAGAGGCAGTTGGAGGGATTCCTGTTATTCTTCCTTCAACATATATTGGCAGTACTCGAAATATACTTCAAAACTATCAGGACGCGATGACCATTGTTGGCCGTTTAGGAAAGCCTGATTTATTTCTGACAATGACTTATACGCTCAAAAAGTTACTCATGATTACATTATTACCGCTAATGTTGTGTACAAAGAAATTTTGTAAAATATTAAAAAAAAAAATAAGATATTTTATTTATTATCACCTGCTTTTTCGGCGGTCATTATTATTATTATGAAGTGCGAAATTTTCGCACGGGTCAGCTAGTATAGTTTAAAAGAAAAAGATGAGTAGAATGATAAGTAAATAATAACTAAGGATTAAATTAAAAAGAATTGGTTTGCAAGAACCCTTCGCAGGTGAAGGCCTCCTCCAAGGAATGCCAGTTTTCTCTCTCTTTAGCAACCTGCATCCAATTTGGTCCAGCCGTTTCGATAATGTCGTCCTCCCATTTCTTGAGCGGTCTGCCTCTGGGTCGTTTTTCGCTTGGGCCACTCCATCTTGTCACCTTTATCGTCCATCGCTCGTCTGATGATCTTGCCACATGCCCCGCCCATTTCCATTTTAATTTTTGGGCATAGGTAAGGGCATCAGTAGCTTTAATTATGCTTCTTATCTTCGTGTGTCTTATTCTTTGAGTTTTTCTGATATTTAGCATATTTTGCTCTGGACCTCGTTGACAAGTTGTAAGTTTTCTTTTGATTTTGTTTGTGCATACCCAAGTCATGCAGGCATACGTTAAACACAGCAAAAGACATCTCGACATCGCCTTTGCTTTTAGTTATACTGGCATATTGCTCCTAAAAATCTCTTTCAAACTCCAATATTTGTTCCAAATGTTTTGTATTCTCCTTTCTATTTCTTTATATCTGTTGTCCTTATCGAAGCTGATTTCTTTCCTAGATATATATATATTTGTTTGTATAATCTAATTTTTCGTTTTCAAAGAGTATTGGTTTTTCCATGCTATTTGTCATAATCATAGTTTTTGTAAGATTCATCTCCAATCCAACTTTTTTGCTAGTCGTGTTTAGTGAAAGAATCATTGTTTGCAGTTGATAGCTTCATTCTGATAAAATGCCAAGTCATCAGCAAATCGGAGGTGGTTAAGGTAGTTTTCGTCTATGTAGAGGTCTATTGTTTTCCATTCTAGTCCTCTGATTATATCCTCCAGGATAGCTATAAACAGTTTTGGGGAGGTCGGGTCTCCTTGTCTCACCCCTCTTTTAATGGGAAAACGTGTATAAATTATTTTCCTCTCTTTTAAACCAGAGGATTAGTACCAGTCTAGAAGCCGAACAACTAATAGAACAAGCGGGATTCAAGAAGAACTTCTCGACTATAGACCACATTCACACATTGGAACTACTGATAGAGAGATATCAAGAAAAAAATAGAGCTTCTTATTTAGCCTATATTGACTACAAAAAAGCCTTCGACACTGTTTCACATACAAATATCTGGAGAGCGCTTTAGAACAGGGTGTACAAAAAGAGTACATACAGGTACTACAAAGCATCTACAGCAACAACATGGGTAGAGTAAAATTAGAAAGAGCTGGCCCACATTTTCCCATTAAAAGAGGGGTGAGACAAGGAGATCCGACCTCCCAAACTGTACTTAAACTGTTTATATATCTGGGAAATTTTAAGTCACGAACATAAGCTCGCGACTTATAAATTACCGGATATATAAACTACGCTTTTGCTAGCCGCTTCACTTGGCTATTGTAGTTTATACATCAGAATAGGTCATGGGCTATTAGTTACAAATCTTTAAAAATTTAAACCTATGAATTATTCTCGTGTATAAGCTGTATTATTTTGAAGTTTCATTAAAATCCGACGTGTAGTTTTTGCGCAAAAGCGTAACAAACATTCATCTATATATCTTCACAAATTTTCGCTTTTATAATATACTAGTATGATTAAATTATTGACACGAATTTTCTATAGACGCATAGAAATTTAGGTCTGTAGGTACAGGTTCGCACGTGTGACTGTCTTATCGATAAAATCTTATTGCAGCTTACGGCTCGATCTTGAATAGTAACCGTGGTTCACCAAAAGGCCCGCGTACTTAACCTTTGTGCTTCCGAGTTTTTGTATCGCGGTCTTATCACGTTCCATAAAATATTTTAGTCTGAACCCTTGTGCGAAAAGCTACGGAGTTTAAGTATAGTTATATTGTTATATTTATACATATATCGGAATATAGGATTTTAACGTGACGGAAGGTGGATGTGTTTCTGATAAGAAGGTACTAGTATTCGGAGGAATTCAGATAAGTACATTTAGAAGTATTTTCCTGGACTTGGGGGGACTTTATAAACATATGTAAATATATATTTATATAACGCTCACTTTTTATTTATCTCCTTTATTTAGATGTCCGATTCATTAAATTAAATACGATATTTAATATCTGCCGCTTTATGCATTTACTATGCAGACATTCGAATTTTTGTTGTCACGACAAGCTACATCCTATATAATCACTATGATATATTACGATTTTATAATTTTAATCACTAGTTAACCCAGTCTTATGATAACTACCGCATTCATATTCACTCAGTCCAGCTATTATCACATCCCATTTCTGAAAATGAAACGGTAAAACTTTAGATTATTTCCGGCCTAGTGCAATAAATACGGTGTTCTTTACGTCAAAAACACCACAAAAGCACATTACTGTCGATATACCGTTTCAACTCAACCAAAATACGTATCAAGTTCCATGAGTCTGTCAATTTACAGTTTATTATAGAATTTAGGATTTATAAGTGTCATACTAGCATGCGGGCCATAGAAAAGTAGATGGTCGCCGCCACCAATGGAACGCATGTCGTAACGCCAGAGGAGTCACTTACGTTTTGCCGTTTTTTGAATAAAAATACATTCCTTGCTAGTACTTTATTACAATGTCACTAATTCCATACTTCATACATACTTTAAAATTGACACAATTAAATATCAGTCGCGTTCTTCGACGACAAGTCATCCCCTCGCACGCATTCACAAGTGAAATGACCATACGACGCTTCAGAAAATCTTGATAGAAATATATAATTTGCCTGTATCAATTTGACAACCACCCACTTTTCCCATGTGCATACATCACAGGAGTTTTACTCGTCTTACCAACATAACTAATTTTACAGATGTGTTATGTTGCTCAAATACAATATTTATATCGCTCTTCACTTCTGCTGTCACCCATACTCCTCATATTTGATCGGTCATACGACTCACTGCTTCTTGAAATCGCCACATGCTCGCTTTTTGTCATTGTTCGTCTTGTCAACATGGAAATAAACAACGTACTAGTGAATGTAAAAAAACGTGTATAAACAAACCTTAGCAATATTTTGTATAAATAATTATAAAAATCTTTTTAGCTGCAACCTTAAAAATAAACTTACGAAATGAATTAACCCAAAATTAAAAATTAAGTACATTCGAACATCTCTAGCAGTACACTGTATACTTTCTATTTAATAAAATATAAAAACGGGTGACCCTGCAGACAAACTATATGAGGTAAAGTGCGGAAAAGAATTGGGAGACATCTGTGCCGACCAGGAGCTCGAGAGGCCCGTGGACTTATGCGACTTGCCGCACCCTGCGCACACTCCCGAATTCGGGTTCGAGAGTGTCGAGGACCTAGATCCATCAACAATGGACCGACTCGCCATCGTCGGGCCGCATATATATATATATATATACCGACGGAAGCCGGATTGAAGGCAAAGTCGGTGTGGCCCTGACAGAGTTGCGGGACGGAATGGAATCCGGGAACTTCGTGTACCGGCACGAATTCTTTTGCACGGTATTTCAAACAGAGATATTGTAACTGCTTAAGGCGATAAGGATGGTTAACAAAGATAAAGATCGGCTGGTCAACATCTTTAGTGACTCAAAGTCATCGCTGCAGATGTTGACCGGGCCTAAAACCTATAACCCTCTGGCCCATGTAGCGAGGCGAGACATTCGAGATATCGTTGCGGAAAGCAGGGGAGGTGCGTCTATTTTGGGTGCGTGGACACGCGGGTGCCGCGAGCAACAAGCGTGCTGACGAGCTCACCAGGAACGTGGCCCTCAAAAGGAAGACGGCAGCGGATTATGATCGCTTTTCGCTGACGTACGCCAAAAAGGCGATCAGGGCGGCGAGCCTGGACAAGTGGTAGCAACGATACGCCGAGAAAAGCACTGGTGAAATAACCAAGTGCTTCTTTCCCCAGGTGGAAGAGGCGTACAAGGTTCTCTTGCGAATCCCAATGACGCCCCTTTTAGCGCGAACCCGAACGGGATACGGTGCATTCGCTCAGTACCTGAATAGGTTTAAGCAAGGATTCACCGTACTGCGCGTGCGTCCCTGATAAGGTCCAGGACGTACCGCACGTTCTTGAAGAATGTTCAATCTTCGCTAGAGAACGTGCAGAGACCGAGGCGGGCATTGGTGTTAAAATCGTGAGGCATGGTTTCCCGGGCCTCCTAAATGATCACTTAAAAAGGAAATTGTTTTTGAAGTTTTGCGAGCGGGTCACAAAACATTGCAATATAGTTAACGATTCAAAAAATATATACAGTAATAAACTAAATAATATCTACAAATAATTTCAACAAAATGTTGTGGAAAATATAAAAAACAGCTCATAGTTGGCGGGATGTAAGATGTAGGATTGTTACAAAAACATATAAGAATGGAATAAAGATTAAATGAGGTGTCAATTGTGTAATAGATAATAAGTAATGTAATAGATAATAGTTACATTTTAAGAAAATAAACATTTAAGTAATAAAGGTTGTAATATAATAAATATTAATGAAAATAAATAAACGATTATGTAAAGGAGATTACATAATCATTTCTTGGAGGAGGAGGAAAGGATTTCTTAACGTACTAGTTAAGAAATAGATGTAGAGTAAGATAGATCATAAAAAATTAAAAATAAATGGCACCGAAACAAAAAAAAATGCAAAGAAAGAAAGAATAACAAAAGAACATACAACAATCCAATTTACCACATTATTTACAATCCCTGCCAACCCATATAAAAGACTGCATGCAAGGTAATGAATATATCTGACAAAAAGCATAAAAGGGCTGTCGCGAACTGTGTGACAGGGGAGGATGGTAAAAAAAAACTCTCTAGGCCATTCCTAAATTTTCTCACTATTATATTTTGCAAATCAGTTAATTCCGCAGGCTATCTTTGAAATTTCCCACAATTTTATTTAACGATGTGTCTTTGAGCTCCTTGATGTGTTTAGAAATATGAAAGACAGTTGACCTTGTAGGCCATTCCAGAAACCAACAGCTATTATATTTAAAGATGTGTGTTTGAGTTCCTTGATTAGATCAAAAATTTGAAAAACAGTTTGCTGTGCAGGTCATTTCTGAAACTTCCTTCTATTATATTTATCGATGTGTCTTCGAGCTCTTTGATGAGTTCAGAACTTTGATAGACAATTGACTCTGCAGGCCATTTCTGAAACTTCTCGCTATTATATATAAAGATGTGTCTTTTGAGTTCCTTTGATTAGATCAAAATTTGAAAGACAGTTGACTCAACAAACCATTCTTGAAATTTTCCGTTAATGTACTTAATGTGCATTTGAGTTCCCTGATGTGTTCAGAACTTTGAAAGACAGTTTTCTTTGCAGGCACCCCTGATACTTCTTACTACTAGAGAGTTCAAAGCGTTAAAAATATAAGGAGCAGTAAACTATTGACCTCAACGACTTCATTAGATTAAGATCTATAATAAGAGATATTCTCTTGAATAAACCAACCGATCTTAATGTAACTTGAAGCAGTCGATGCAA
This sequence comes from Eumeta japonica, assembly GCA_005406025.1. Taxonomy (NCBI): domain Eukaryota; kingdom Metazoa; phylum Arthropoda; class Insecta; order Lepidoptera; family Psychidae; genus Eumeta; species Eumeta japonica. The sequence goes on from BGZK01000782.1 coordinate 134,887, forward strand.
TTGTTTAGGGAAAAGAGCTAATTACATTTTTGTGTCGATAAGTATAGTAGTTTAAAAGTTATTTTAAAATATACGGTACTCAAAAAAAATTTTTTGAGATTCCTAAAATCTACCTGCCAAAATTAGAAAAATGGTAAATTTTCAGGAAGTCAAGTTGAACTGATCACTTTTTTATATCTCAAATGGCGTTTTAATAGTTAAATTCGTTCAAAAGTTATCAAAGGTGTACATGTCATTCGGAAAAGGTTCTAAATAGTCCTTAAATGTCAAGAAAACCCAATTTTTTAATATTGGACTGTAACAGTAACTTTTCAATCTTGTGACAATTTATCAATTTTGATAGCGAGAAGTTAAAAAAGAATTTCCACGAAGAAATTTCATTTTTGTTCAGTCATATAATTTAGAAAGTTACGCAGCGGACGACTTCTACGAGCTTAATTCTTACGTAAAGATGCAGCTTTGTTTTTTCTCATTGTCTAATCTATGTTTTCCGCGACTGTCTTGAAACTAGTCAAAAGATATTCAAAATCATCATTTGGAGTGCCTTCGAAGCAACTCTTATCGAATTAGAATGACCTTGAGTATAATCTATTTATAAATACATAGTGTTCTATTGATTAGAAGTATTTAACGATACCCTTTTTTCTTTTTTTTTTCTTATTTATCTAATTTTATTTCATAAAAAATTTACGTCTACTAGACTGTTATATTTGCAAAAGCGGTCTTCTATTATTTTCGTATATCGAAAATTAAGTGGTCTTACATACGACAAACTATATCCCAATGTCCTAATAAACAGATAAATACTATCAGGCGCACCGACACGTAAGCCTAAAACTTTCGGCCCTTACTAAAACTTTTTATCTAGGGACGTCACTAGTAGGCTTATGGTATTAAACTAGCCGGGAATGACATTAGGCTGTCATCCATAAATTACGTAAGCTCAAAATGAGGCACATTTTGAGCTAGTTTGGCAAAATATCAAACTTTCATTAGAAGAGAGGAAGCGTCTATGATAAAAATTACATTAACTTTTAAATTCTGTAGATACACCATAATAATATTTTGTACTATTATACATGATGAACATGTTCAGTAGTATGAACATTTTCAATAAATTTATTGTCACGAAGTGCTGGAAAAATCTCACTTGAGGAGAGACCTACCACGACTTATCAAAGATCATCAACAGGGGGGTATGTCTTAAAATAAAAACACTCATGTAATTAATGGACGACGCCTTACTTCATAACATTTTTATAATTTGAGTGGGAAGTCTGTGTTCAATCGAGTAACAAAGAATAATTTGATGACATAGAATTTCGCAATAAGAAAATGTAGAAATAATATGTATATATATAGTTTATATTTTTTATTTTAAAACATGACTTAAGTTTTAAATTTAAAATATAGTGCATGAAATCGTATCGAATATTCGATCACTGAGATGATCAAATTTTACTATGTCCAACGAGGTACTTGGACAAATTGTAAAAGCCTAGAGTGGGAGAAATTTAGAATTGGCTACGAGCGCCGAATATTACAAACTTAAAACTAAATAGAAGACCGGCAAGTTTAAGTTTCTATCAAGGCCACTGACTGTATATTTGAAAAAAAATATTAGACATTTATTTGCGACGGAAAAAAACACAGTTTCAAAGGGACTTCGAAGAATTTTTAACTGGTTTCAAAAAGTGTAGAAATAAATAAATAGAATGTGTAAGCAATAAAGTATTAGCAATACCGACATTCGACAGATATTCTTGTTAAAGATTTTTTTTTATAAGATAAAAGATATATAATATAAAATAAAAGATTTTTTTATTATTGTATAGTTTTGACAACAAAATGGTATAATTTATATTTAATAATGAAATGCTCACTTTGTTCATAAACAATTTATAAAGAAATGGCTTTAAAAAATTTAATCCGCGTGTTTGACGTCATTATCGGACACCAAACCAGTAGTAGCGTAACGCATAAATGAATAAAAATTAAAAACATTTCTTGGATATTCTATTTTTAGTTAACTTTAATAAAATTGTAACAAATAAGATAAACTGCTCTTAAAAACTTTTATGATATGACCTTGTATATAAATGGCTCCAAGAAGAAAAAGATAATCTATTCTAAAAATTAGTTTATTTTTGTCCAACAGCAATTTATTCTCAAAAGTCATAAAAAGATACTATATTTTTTAAAATCTTTAAATTGACGAAAAATACCAAAAAAAATATTTTATACGATGCACTCTCCTTAGAGGTGGTGTAACCATACTGTAACTGCCGCGCTGAGCCCTATTTTCAGCGTTATTGATTTTAAAAATAATATATCAGAAAATTTTTGCAAATATCCTCGTATTTGAGAATCTTTCGATTGTTATTTTTTTCTGTCTAAAGACCTTTATTTGTTCTTGTTTTTGTTAATAACAATTGTAATTTTTATCGATATAGAAAATAATCTCACAATTATATTTAGAATCGAATGAGACATCGCTCATATTTTTAGAAGGCATGGAACAATTTTTCGGAGAAAACTTATTTCTCGACTAGGGTAATAGACGAATTTCTGGGTTAATATTTTTCATATTTTTTTGTTATTTCGTTCGCTTTTCGCTTTCATCTCATTTTTTCTAAATCTCCTTCAATGTTTCTAATTACCTTATTACAAAAATTTCTATATCGTAGTAAAATATTATGATAAACAGTTATACAAAAAATGTGTGGGTTAGTTTGTTTTATTGAAGTTTATAAACACATATATTTTACTTCGCGATAATCTGTCAATGAACATTTGATTATTAGTTGATAACCTTGTATGCCTGGATGTGGACTTAATCAGATAATAATGACGAATTACATAATAAGATCATAAGACTTTGTTACCTTCTTGTAAGTCTGGTATAGTTCATGAACTTAAACTTTCAAACTATTTTAATTTGAAGTCTGTAATTTAATTTGAAGTTCAAGTTAATTAAGCATTACAGATTGTAATTATAGAATGTGCAGTACTAAGCGAAAATGACTATATTCTTTGTATCAAAATATTTTTTTCTAAGATAATAATAATTAAACTACACTACAGACTTCCACATGGTATGTTCTTTCCATATCTCTCTTGTCTCACTGACATCTATCAATCTTTTCATGCAAGCTCGTTGGATTCGAGTGCTTAAAATTTGACCCTTTTTTAATATGCCACCAATATGGTCTGCATAGGATTTTCTAGAGCGACTCTGGCAACCTTTCCATCACACACATTCGCTCTATAGAACTGTTTTGTTAGTCTACTTTCATTTATCCTTTCCAGATGGCCATACCACTGCAACATACCTCTTTCTACTCTAGTCACTACATCTTCCTTCTAACCACACCGCGCTCTTACATCACTGTTTCTACATCTATCTTACCGAGACACTCCACACATACTACGCAGCGATCGTATCTCCAATGCATTGACCCTACTTTCATTTTTCTTCTGCCATACCCAGTTTCACTACCATACATAAGAGTAGGGATTAGGGTCCCAATATGGATGGCCAAGCGCACTTGTCCTGAAACACTTTTACTATTCATAATAGCGAGCAAGGTTCCATTCTATTCATTTCCCGCATTCTATTTCCTTTCGATACTTCTGTCATGATTACCATCATTTGTAAACAGACTACCCAAGTATACAAACTCTTTCACTTGTTCGACTTTTTCACCTTATATAAGTATATCGTATTTAGTCGTGCTTTCGCCCTTTTCAAACACCGTTATCTTAGTTTTACCGACATTCAGAATCATTCATTTTATTTACCATCTTCTACAGCCGCACGCGATGGCGCAAGGATTACTTGGTCGATGGCGTACAGGAGGTATTCGATAGACAGTTTACCTATCCTTAGTCCACACGCATTAGGTGAAACTAAACATCCCTATCTAACACCCTTGTGGATGTCAAACAAATCACTGTATTCACCATTTATTTTGACGCAAGCACTGGAGCCCCTATATAGAGATTGCAGTGCATACATCAATCTGCTATCCATATAGGGTTCTCCATAGATCATTTATTTTTACTCTATCATAAGTTTTTACCAGATCTACGAAAATACAGAAAATCTTTTGGCCATTGGCCAAAAACCTTTCTGCAATATTTCGCAGAGAAAAAAATTTGAATTCCTTTTTAAAATCCCGCTTGTGCGTCCCAAATCTTGTTTCTAGTCTCATTCACAACTCATCCGATAATGATTTTTGCATACAGTTTGCCAACGATGCTGAAAAGCTTATAGGGGTTAACTTGTGCAAGTCTGCCGTGACCCTTAATGGGTATAATGACTGCTTTACACCTGTCATTATGTACACTATGGCTTTTCCAGCATTTGTTAAAAGCCGCTACAGCAGGCTTGCCACGATACCCCACCGCGCCCTCCGCATCTCTGACGAAACTCTATCACATCCGGCAGTTTTTCCAACTTTCACGCGTTTTAGTTCTTTCATAATACCATCCATTGTAATTTCACTTTCATTTTCATAATCAATCTTATACTCTGTTATACTTATACTCTGTTGCAGTAACATTGTCATTTGCAACTGTATACTAACATGCAAAAACGCTTTCGAAATAATTCTACCAGCGCTCTTAAACGTTGTTTCCCTTATTCAGTAAAAGTCCACAATCGTCTCTAATTATATGTATACATCATGATGTCTCGGAATTATTTCGGACCTTTTTCACTATATGCCAAAATTTCTTCTTACTACTTCTTCCATCCCTGGAAGGACCAGTGCTTGGGACAGACTGCAGCTCGAGGTGCGCGTGCCTGGGTGCCTTTGCTCAAAACCGAGCAGGCTTTGTTCAGGTAGACACCCTCTGGAAAAGGAAGAAAGAATCTATAATGGCAAAAGCCATATACAGTAACCAGTGTGTAGACGTAATACGACATCCGGATGACGTAACCACCATATATAAAGGATTATATGAGACTACGAACAAACGCCTTTTTGAAGGCATGGGAATAAAGAAAACACACCAGCAGTTTCAACCAATAAAACAACAGCATTCAAAGTTCACCGACTCAAAGTAGATGTGAAACAGCTTACGCTTTTCCCACTGAGATATCAAACATCGTATATATAAGCACCTGCCACGCGAGATTGACTTTTGCCATACTGCTGTAAGAATTCTCGCTTCTGTATTTCGAGGCTTACACGTCCCTCGCAATAAAATTTAGTAAATTTAAATCGTATCGATTGTCTGCTCTGATGTGCCTCGTAGCATGTTAAGCTATCCACTAATGCAGGACCTCATACATAAACCTTTGAGGAGATTATTTTGATGTAAACGTCACACCAAAATAATTGCTTAGGAGTTGTTACTTGGAGACATAAGGACCTTCGTAAAACTACAAATATACTCACGAAGTATGTTACGCTACTCAAGTAAATTAGGATCATATTATGTTGATTGTGATGTCTTTTCTTGTGCTTTCTAGTTTCAAATTACATGTTCAAATTATCACAAGTCCGGTTATAAGTATACCTGAATTTAATGATAATAAACGCGGATATTGTGGTTCAACAATTTATAAAATCATACGTCTCACCCATTAGATAAGGTATGACCTGCTATGGTTAGGAAAAATGAGTCTTTCAGCAATTCAAAGGAATCTCATATAAAATCGAATCACCCCAAAATTTATTTTTTCTGGAAAAAAGGAGAAAGTACTAAGATCGTCTACGTTAAAAGACGCTGGCAAGATTTCCATAATTTAATTTTAAAAACCTTGTTTGAATAAATTTTACGTAGGTATAAAAGCAGGTTCAACTATAAGCGAAAAAAACTGATAATTGTGAGTTGATAGAAATAGTGGAAAAAATTTTATTAAAATTGATAGTTTTTCTTTTAATATAACAGAAGAATGTTTGCAAGGTTTTTAAAACTCAAACTCAGATATTTTTAGAATTCAGACTTAGAACTCCGCGTTTAAACTGTTCGTAGGAAAAACGATAACTTTGGCTAGGCCCCTAAAATTGTAGCAAAACTGTAAAGGGAGTAAGATAAAAACCATTTTATAATACTTAAAACAATTGTGTTGTAAACATTTTTACAGCTTTAACTAATTACGTCCTCACAAGACTTTTAACCCGTTCAAACGCGGAACGTTTGATTTATTGCAAAATAATCCGGTAAAAATCCTTATGATTTTGAAATAAATCGAATGATTGATTAACACAGAAGTCGCCTACGTTGACAGGTGCTTTTACAAAACTGTTAAAGCGCTTGTCAACGTAGGCGACCTCAACTATCAATAACGTTAAGTGAATTGTGATATATATTTCGTTCCCCCGAATATATTTGAACATTAATATTTAACGTAGACAAATAGGGCCTAAAATTTTGTTACGAAATGGCCCTATCAGAGGTTCGAAGATTAAGATTAGGTGAAAGGAACTACTTAGAACAGCAGAAAGCGTATATTGAGAAATATAGAGGTAAAATTTATTCCTACGGAAACAATTTTATTGATCGCTTGTTGTTGACAGCACTTAACATATGAGTGCTCCGATTTCAGAAATAAAATTCAACTCCTCTGCTCCCACATTTTTCTATTTATACCCTCTGACTGGCTGTCTATAATGTTCTCGAATCGTCCGGAACAAACGAGTATTAAACATGTCACGCTTCACATAAAAGAACAAGATCTATTGCCTTTCAAAAAGTCCATCCCACAAAATAAATTTCTTTAAAATAACATGTAAACACGCAACAAAAGCGCCGACGGGTGCAAAGGCGTGGCGGTTTATTTATACTTAGTTAATATTATTCTTGGATATTTTTTAAGGGGAATTATTTTTGCACTCGTCGAGAATCACTTTGCGCTCATCGCAAGGCTGAACTGTGGCGTTGGGTATCAATTAGCCTAATACATAAGAACGCCCTCTTCACAATCTTCTTACTTCACAACAAGAGACTTCAGTGAACTTTTAGTTTTTCAATTTGACCTGACGCCGGTCAATACTTGTTAACAGTCGTTGTGAGTAATGCGATGACAACGTCTGCAATCTTAAGGCGGTACCGCGATGAGAAGAGGATGAGGTCTCTGTGAATTACCTATGACGACCATCTGACCGACGAGTAAGCGAGTAAAATTACTACTACGAACAGAACCAAAAATTAATAGTGCGCGTGAACTGGAAGTAAAAATGTAAGAGCCAAATTTTCTTTTAAAATACGACGCTAACAAATAAATAACAGTTTTACCAGCTTATCGAAAATTGTTAGTATTATTATGCCCAAAAATAAATACGGAACAATCGGTTACCGATCCCGAATAACGGATAAAATGATAAATTGTCAGGGTCTGTTTAATTCTATCACGAAAATCAATCGTGTACTCCTTTTAGAGGACACTAATTTAAAAGGTTAAAAAACATATATCTAAAAACGAAACTCGTAAAATTTAATGACAACAAGGAAAAAACGAAACACTCTTTTCATCAATGTATCATCCTAACGGGTTCTCTAAGGTAGAGAGCGAGTGAATGTGGCCTAAGTTAAAATATATTGTCCGAATTTACATACGGCCATGAGCGTCTCGTCATTAGACGACCCGATATCGGCAGCTGCATTCTTCATTCGACTGACACCGATAAACTCCGTCTCGAAACAACAGATTTATAAGTCTAGTCGAACTTATCCTACAAGCAGTTCAGACCTGAACAAGAACGTTGTCGGTGTATAATAACAAATTTCGTTGTCATATTTATTATATTCAGATGCAAAAAAAGTGATATAAAACGGTTATTGATCTAATTATAAAAATGAGATATTTAAATGGCGCGTGTCTATTACAATTTACTTGAAAAAAATACAGATGATCCGGACAAGTTTTATGATTATTTCCGTATAAATAAGTTTTATTTTTACTCTCTTCTTTTATTTTAGACTCGACTATTTTAATATGTGTAACGATGACATATCCAAATGCCTTAACGAGAAAAAAAGTTCCGTTTTGAATTAAAAGCGAAAGCAGCGAGGCGTGATCATACCGCACCCACGTTCACGTAGACGCCACCCTAGTGTGTGTGCACAACACGCATAACGATGCTGGCCCGACACCGGTGCGAGACCCGATGCCGCCAACGTGCCGGGCCGGGCCAGTCAGGCAGCGTGCTGTACAGCTTCATAGGATTATGCGTCCACTGATGTCGGTGTCGGATCGGTCAATGAAGAAACACCCGACGCCTTTTTCTTTGTTCTAATTAAGCAAACTCATTGTCAAAAAACTATGCACGTGGCGTTTCTAGTGAATTCGAATTCATCATTTTTTTCTTAATTTTCTATAGACCTAAGGATCTCATTATAGATTTTGTTTTTTTTTTTACCCCAGGGGAGTGTTTTTTTAATATCTGTTCATTTTAAACCCGCCGCGATGAGTAAATCGATAAATAATAAATTTGCCTAAAACATCAATCAAGCTTCGTTTGCGTATATAATTCAAGTAATAAAAAACCATAACAATGGCTTATAATTGTAGAGGATGGTAAAAGTTCAGCAGATAATGGCGTGGTATTGAGTAGTATCGATGGTCAACGACCTCAATTATGCGCATACGATGGATAGGTATGTTGGTAATGTTTATATAATTTATTTGTGATAGATAAAATTGTAACTCGCTTTGTTTATGTGTTCATTATGTAGAAACTGTTGAGAATTTCCAGATGCAACGTTTAAAATTGCTTGTAATAGCTCGTTGGTTATTTCAAGCTGAACTTTATCTTTAGCTTTTGTCCGCGTGGTCTTACATTAAATTCATTAATATTTTATATCGATTCCACTTTTAGTATATCATAATAGTTAAAGCTACTTATATCATTACATGATCGTAGTAATTTGAAATTAGAGTAAAATTTTCGGAATTCTACTGCAACTTGTTTTGCAAATTAAGTACAGCTCGAATTCGATTATGTATAATGCTCTTAGTCAGCATGAATAAGTAAAAGTCACAAGCTTCGGTTGTTTGAACAAAATTTTCTCATCTTCGTATTCGATTTCGAGTAATATAATAAGTTACATTTTAAGAATATATACTTTTTAACCCAATCAATTATTAATGTTATTATTAATTATTAATATAATTAAGTATTAGTCCAATAAGTAAAACTCGTAACAGTTAATGTAAAAGCAGAAAGACTTAATAAGCAACACAAAGGTAGTATTATTCGAGAAAGATGTAATCAAACCAAATAATCTATAGAAATAAAATCGCAACACATTTTGTCTCTACTAATAATCATATTGATATAAAAGGTGAAAGAATTTATTTTAAGGCGACGCTGGCGGAACCGCAGGCAAAAGCCAAATGAGTACAGTCACGTTGCCGTTACGTAAAACACTTTAAAAATTATGTATCGTTTTTCATTTTTTGTATATGATTTATGTTCAAGTATATGCTTAATTCATTAGAAGGTTTACGATTGTTTTTACTTATAATGGTGAACCGCAACTAATTTTCCAATGCAGAGCAGGTCAGAAGCGAGAGTGAAAGCATATTAGGTCCAGAGTCTTGACTCTAGCGAAATCCATTTTAAGAAGACCACGTGCCTTCGAAAAACCTATTGAAACTCCGAATTTCCTCATTTCATTTTATTTTATCGTTCAAACGAATAATACATTGTATTTAAATGTACTTACTGTACAGGGTAACAATGGCGCGTTGATAGTAAAAAGAAAATAAATTATAGTGAAAACTGTTAATACAAAAATTGTTGGTAAAAGTTTTACATATAGAATTGAATGTAATAGTAAATAAGTTATGAAAAAGTACAGAGACAGTCAAAGACAAAATAATAAAGATGCCAGTGTTTTAAATCTGGCTGAAAGTAATATAAAGATGAAAAATGAGAGCTAAAGTATGTGTGAAAAGAAGTAAGAATGAAATAAAAGAAAGCAACAGGAAATTCTCGGATAATTTCCAGAAAAACCGAATGTTTGTTTCGAATATACTGAAAAAGCTCAGAAATTATTCCAAGACAAAAGATTATGGATGTTTACTGAATGAGAACAGTCATGTGAAAGAGAGCTGGAAGAAAGAATTAACGCTACATGCCAGCTTTGGCAACACCATACGAAAATGGTTACTACGGAGCTAAAACGAATAAAAGTTGGTCAACTTCAGAATCTTAATCGAGTATGTAGATGAACGAAATATAGTGTGAGTGAAATCAAACAAATGTGGAATAATGAATGGTGGAAATTGAAGAATTAGTGAGAAGCATGGCAATGTGAAGAGTGTAAATCCTGAAAGAAAAGCTAAAAGAACTGAAAACATCGGAAAGAAAGAAATGGAAAATGGAATGGAAAGAAAGATTTGGTAAACAATGGAAATAATAATAAAATAATGTACATGTGATTAGAGACAATTATGAACATTTACTGAATGAGGAAAATATGTGAAAGAGCGCTGGAAGAATTATTTTGAAAGCGTTTTTGCATGTGAGAATGCAGTTGGATGGATGATGATTACGATGGATGATGGATGATTGATGATTATGAAAGCACTAAAACGTATGAAAGTTGGAAAAGTTTCCGGATATAATACAAATGCTGAGGAACGGTTGGGGTATAGTGGCAAGCTTTTAAAAAAATGCTGGAAAGGCCATAGGGTATCTAATAACTTTTGTAAAACAGTTATAGTACCCCTCTATAAAGGAAAAGGCTCACGACAGGTTTGCACAGATTATCACCCTATAAGCGTTCTCAGCGTCGTTGGCAAACTAGAGGCGAGAATAATTATCGAAAAAGATGTGAATGAGATTGAAAACAAGATTTGGGACGTACAAGCGAAATTTCGAAAAGGGATGGGATGTACGGACCAAACATTTTTTCTTTGTGAAACATTTCAGAAAAGTTTTTGGCCAATGGCCTAAAGGTTTTCTTTATTTTCTTAGATCTATAAAAACCTTATGATAGAGTGAAAAGCAATTATCTATGGAGAACATTATACAGGCATAGTGTGAGTAACGGATCGATACGGGCACTGTAATCTCTATACAGAGGCTCCAGTGATTGCAACAAAATAACAAGGGCGTACACTGACTAGTTTGACATCCGCAGGGATGTCAGACAGGGATGTATAATTTCTCCTGTGGCTATTCACGGTTGACTGTCTATATATTGAGAGTATGAGTGAGGACTAAGAATGAATGAGCTGTCTGTCAAATGCCTCGTATACGCCAATGACCAAGTAATCCTTGCGATGTGAATGTGCGAGTTGCAGGAGATGGTAAAATGAAGAGTAATGGTAAGTAAAATGAACGATCCTGTTAAGTAAAGAGGCATAAAAGTAAATATCAGCAAGGCTGAGGTAATGGTATATGAAAAAGGTGAACGCTCGAGTGATGCAATAGATAGAGGCAACTGACACATAGAAGGTGAGAGTGTGGAACAAGTTAAATAGTTTGTATACTTGGGTAGTATGTTTATAAATTATTGTAAACACGATTAAGATATCAAAAGGAGAGTGAATGCGGTAAATGAAGTTAATGGGTCTTTGAATGTTATAATTAGTAAGTAAAACGGACACGTAAGGAACAAGGAAGAAATGGATATCAATGGTGGAAATGGAAAGTGGAATGTATAAAATATATGATTAGGATATAAAAAAGTATATTGCTGTAGTTAGGTCACCTGGAAAAGATGAATGAAAATAGACTGATAAAGAAAATGTATAGAACGAACGAAACGTGTGAGGTGGAGTCAATGGCAAAAGTCGTCCTATAAAATTCAATGCAGATAAAATTGGTGTCATATTAAAAAAGGGTCAAATTTTAAGCAATAACGATCAATAAATGTAATAAATGAATAAAATAACCGGTACTCATGTACAATGTCACAACCTTCAAGTGACCCTACCTATTTAATGAAATACTAGTTCAAACAAAATTGAAGCAGTTGCAGCGAAATTGTTTAAGTGAATTTATCCCTAAAACAAACAATATAGAAGACAGGCTTGTTTCTAAAACGTGAATGGAAAAAAATAAAAATTCTATATTTATGCTATGGGAGCCTTTAGAATTCAAGCCGTTCGAAAAATCAAAATATTATAGAGAGCACATTAAAAAAAGTTCATACATAACTCAAATATATAAGAAAGTCCTTCGTCAAATTTAATATTTATATTTTAATACAACTCAATCTTCAGGGTACGGATTATCGCTCTTGCGTTATTACGGGTATCGGGAATTATCGCTCTTGCATTGTTTAAAAATTAATATTACCTTATTGTACTCATGTTAGACCTATTATTTGGGGCTCATGATCATCAAAGTGAATTTGTCTTCTGCTAAATTCTTAACCTCAATAATCAATCATGGCAGAATGTGACAATAAAAGTATATACAAGATGAAATGAATATCAAAGAAAATTACGAAAATTGATGAGTTTTTTTACGACTATACATAGTTATAAATTTCTGCAATATCGAATATATCATTTTTGAAAATATTAAAAAAATAAATATATAGTAACAGTATTCATACATACCGCAATGGCCATTGTATGATTTCCTTGATTAACCGTACACAAATGTATTATTTAATAGACGTCCGGAAATATTGAAATAATTGAAGTGTGTGTACTTCAATTGTTGAAATATTTCAATTAAATCAATAACGCTATTAATTCCTTATTCTGAAGTTAAATAGTTAAGTACAAAACACGCACTAAAACAGGATCCTAGACATCATGTGGGCGTAGCATAATTTTCACCTAAAACATCTCGGCTCTGATGTTATTTTTAACACAGTGCTTTTAGCAGCCGTGTACCACAAATATAATACTAACAGCCATTAAAATTGTTTTGATGGTCGTTGTTAAAAAACATGAACAAAAATACATCAATCTCCATATAATAATATCTAAGTCTCGCGTTACGAGTGGATTGCGTAACAAATTATTTATTAGAATTTAGATTATCAACCGCAGAATTCTTGAATAGAAATATACTGTGTATAAACTTGACAAACGCTTAAATTTTAATATGTGTTACCAAAAGTCGCAACGACGATCACATATTCATTAACTTAAAACTTAAATAAAACCCCACTAATCTTCAATAATGAATTATTATCTTGTGTAGATTTACAATAACGTCATCCGCGGCTTATATTTAAAAGATTTTATACAATTATTATTTTATTCCTACAAAAGCATTATAGTTAGTCTAAGTGGAGTTTAATGAAGTTCGAAGAAAATATTCTTGACGGTAAGTAAAATAACTTTGTAAAGACAAAATGAAAACTGCCTTTCAAAGTCTTAAAATAATTAAACAATTAGCTTTTATGATAATATGATATTTTTCTGTATTAAAAAAAAAAAACAATAAAATCTAATTTTCGTGAAGTGTATATTAATCTTTTTTAGAGTTCCGAGACAAAATGGCAAAAACGGAACCCTTATAATTTCGTCATGTCCGTCCGTCCGTCCGTATATCACAGCCATTTTATTCCAAAGCTACAAAAGTATATTGCTGAAATTTATAGTGTAAGTTTCTTGTATAAGCCTCTACTTAATTTAGCAATTAAATAACAAAAGTAAATATTTGTAGGTTGGGCACTCCATACATGAAACAGAAGCTGAAAATACTTTTTTTTCACCAAATATCAACGTATAGCCCATATTTCGACAGTAGTTTTAGTTGTTTCTGTTTACGTGAATAGTTTTGGAAATAATCGCTCCGAAAGTAGCACAAATTATGTCCCTCCGTCCTTATTTTCTAAGCCGTATGTCCGAAAAATTAAAAAAAAATAACAAAGATAACGATTAATAAATACTTTCAAAGAAAATTATTTTGAATGTGATCGTATCGAGTTATTGCAGAAAAACTACGCTTCTCAACAAAAAGACGTCAGTACCATGAAGATAAGCTCTTTTGCTGATGTACTTTAGTTTACACTAGTTTAATAGTAATACCCAATAGTAATAGACATACCCACTTGTTTTTCTAGTTATAGGCGACTAAAGTGCATATAACTATTCTGTGCGGAAAACATGGAATAAGTATAACAACCTACTTTTTTCATTTGTAGTGCATTTTAATCTTTTAATGGCTCTACATACTCATCTTTTGCATTCTGATCCTGAATCTTACCAACTATTACTCGTTAAAGCTACGTAGTACAAGTTAAGCTTTTGTCACAGTAGGAGAAGGTAATCATAATTTTCCTTCATTTTTTATCTCCAAAGACTTTCACATGTCTATGCTACTGTACCCAGTCGGTAAAATCAGCATACATGACGATTCTTTCATTTCTGTCAAATTTTGCTAGTATCTTCTTTTCTAATCCTTTTATTTAATCTATTTATTTATTATAACCTATTTATCACTTAATTATCTTATCCATTAATCAGTCCAAAACTACTCCTCTTCCTTGAGCGGTTGGAACATATCTGGGGCGTACACACTTAAAATGAAATTCCGTGTCATTCCAATTTTAACTATGAACCTTAAGTTTACGCATTCGTAACGGTTTAAAAATTTAGATAATATTTTTTTTAGGATGAAGTGAATGCCTTGGCATCCTCGTTGACTCTAGTTAACGCCAGACCAATAAGTCTTGAAGGATCCTTGTTTGTTGGCCCCGCCACTTTCTTTCCTTTTGTCTCGAATGACAAGTCGCCCGTCTCTCATCGAATCGCGGATATTATCAATTTTATCACATATACTTTCACAAAAATTCAAAGCACCGAAGCGGATTACTTTAGTCCGCGTTTCGCCTTTCCGGGGACTTAAATATGACAGGTGGCAAATCTCGTCATCGCCATAAAATTAGATGTATATTGTAGAATTAGATTTGACGGGTGGCGAATATCAACATCCCAATCAAATCTAGCGTTCCCGATTTCCCGGTACGGAAATTCATCCGCCCCAGATATGATGGGATTGCCCGAGACAAGCCCGAGGAGGGATTCTCTGGCAATATCAATAGCCTCCGGGGATACAGTACAACGCACGAATCTTTGCCGCCCTGAATTGCCTGCGAATGATAAAATGCGCAGATACAACGCTCCCTGAGCCTTCTTTCTTCATCCACCCCCCCCCCCCCGCATTTCTGTTTTATGACATAGCGACACTTTCACCAATAACTTCACTGCGGAAAAGTTTCGTACCTTGTACGGTATTTACTTTTACGTTTTTATATTATCAATAACTGTCTATGGACAATTCCGCGATGTATTGAAACATCTTTTTCGTTTTTTTTACTGTGCATATTTTTCAGATTTTATATATAAATTTATAAAAGAGCCGGAATACCTGTCTGTTCCTTATGTAGTTTGAGCGATTTGATACTTTAATCACTTATATTTTGACCTACAGTTTGATCGATTATATATCATCCGATAAGGTAGGTCGTTCGATAAAAGTTCGTTTCCTTAGTATTGCTCAAATCCTGTTACAAAGTAATTCACCAAATTCATTGAAAGTATTTTGGAAGTTTTTATTTCGTACAATAAGTGCTATGCAGCTATATTAAATTTTGTCCCTCAATTAATTTTTGTGTATCAGAAACCTATGTTTTAAGTATATTAAATTCATAACAATAAAGTTATATGTTATGAAATTCTTTATATTGTAAAAAATTCTCAAGTATATTCAAAGTTTAAAAATCAAGCCATTTTTATCCAAACTCCTTTATTATTATAACTTTCAGTTTTCTGTTTATTTCTTTACGTATTATATATAAAAAAATATGTATGATTAGAATCATAAAATATTTTGATGTTAGCATTTGAAAATGCTATAATATTTAACTACAAAAAATTGTTTTTTTTAAATACAAAAACAAAGCTTATAAACTTTCACACGGGAAGTTCTCGATTTGTTGATACCGTAAAGTTTTAAATATGTTTTGAGAATTAATGTAAGTAAGACGAATGACATACACGTATTATAATTTTTAAGGGTGTAATTTATATAATTTAGCGCCTCTTCTACGTCTTATTAAAATATTATAGTCTTTAACAAAAAGTTATTTCACAAGGTAGCAGTAATGTCAAAATTCGTCTTAGAAGTTATTTTTTGTTAAAGGTGAATTTATAAAAAGGTCGTGGAAAAGACCTTTACGGAATAACGTTGGCGAGGAAACAAACAAGTAGCAAGATGGGAATGGGAGCCGGTTCGATTTGGATCCCCTTTTGTATGGAACCATAAAAAGTATACGATTCCAAGGACAATGTCGATAAAATATTTTTTGAGGGCCGCTAATAAAAAAAATCGATTACCATGATAGCAAAAAACATTGTTACTCGATAGGTAGACACTACTGTATCGGTTTTCATTTACAGTAAAGGATATTTATGTCGGTTGTTTGTTAGAATTTCATAAGTATTTTCTCTTCATCAGTCTAAAACTGGACGCACGATAAGCCTAGGGATCCTTTGGGTCAAGCCAAATGCTGCTCATTACACCCCTGTTCTCCGATAATAACTAGGGTTCCGTGCCTAAAAGTTAGGAAAGAAACCATCAACATGAGATTTTTCTGTCTGTGCATACGTAAGTTACTATCTCTATTCTCAGAAACTATTTTTGATGAAGATGTGGAAATAAACATACAATTGTTGAATTGTTTATCATTTGGCTACGTATATACCTTGTGAAATGATATCTAGAATTCATTAAAATTTAATATTGGAGTAATTTTTTTTTGTTATACACACTGTGGTATAATATTCTTTAGAATTTGTTTTAAGAATTATTATACGAGTTTTCTTTAATTTTGGTTTAAATCAATTTTTTTTATTCAAAACTGTAGGCTGTGCTATTTACATGGATATACGTATTTCACGTAACGCCATCAACATACCATTTTATTTTAGTATATTTTCACTTTGATATATTTTTTTTCAGACTGAATTTAAATAGCTGCATTATCATTTCAAAATGAAATTTGTCGTGTTTAGCACTACGTATATTGTTAACATTATTATTGTGATTATCGCCTAATGGATCATTTACAACCATTTTGCATGCTTATTAACAAAAAAAATGATTTATAGGTTCAGAAACACTGTAAATTTTTTTATTACGCTTATAATCAATATCCTTTTTTATGTATTAGTTGACATCAGAATGAATGAAATGAGAATTATTCTGATCAGATAGGTCTATACCCTTAGGGTTTTCTTAAACATTTTCTTAATATTTCGTGGAAAGAAGAGATTTGGCTTCAGAGCAACACCAAGATCGATTTTAATATGAACACTAAAGCAAAACAAATCAGAACTGTTCCAACTCTCAGAAATGGTCGCCAAAACCTGCTCTGAGCAAAGGAAACGAAGAACGAAAGAGAACCGGAAGAAATATACCCTTCCCTATATATACTATACTATATATACTAAATATACTATATTTATTGACACACTATAGTATCTATTACCTATCCCGAATCCAGTTTCTGGCTAAAGGTTGCACGAATACCGGCTGGCTCTACACTCCCATCACTCCTAATCCATACTAGAACCTACACTCTCCCCTATAATTACACTCCCTGCGGTGTATCGGGACTTGTCCCTTTCAGTCATTGCGACTGGCTGAAGGTTGAGCGTTGATGATGAAGAAACACTGAAGCAGAATAGATCTATTCTGTAATATGTTTATATTTAGCATAGTTACTGTTCACTAGCAATGAGTAGTTTCTCAGTACTCCCGAATAAAATGTCACAACGCTATTTTTTCTAACATGGCGAATGAGGTGGAATTTGTAAGACTATGTTAGGACAAAAATGTATCAAAAGTGTTATTCTAATATTTGCAGCACCAAGCCAAACTGTTAAAATAAACCTTTCCAATATAAGATTTTCATAGTTTTACGCATATAAAAAATAATAATAAAATAAATTTACAAATAGCAAATCTTTTCTCTATACTCTCCACTGACCGATTGGCTGTAATCGTACATAACTCACACACAAACATTTTCAGTACTAATTCATCGGAACCCTGCTTTGCACTTGTCCGTCTTTGCCCCTGTAACGAGCGAAGAACATGAAGGTATAGAAGTTTGCTATCTATTTTTATTGTGGAGCAAAGTACCGATTGCCTTTACATAGTTCCTAGCCTGAGTGCAGTTTAGATAATACTTTCGTTTTTCTTATATTCCCAAATATTTTGTATACCCACTTTATCACATCGACATTATCATTATAAAAAGCTCAAATTTGTTTGCTTGTATGTAGAGGGTTAATCTACGAAGTTACTGAACCAGTTGTAAAAACCTTTCTGTGTTAATAACTATTCCTAATCGACCCTTAACGTTTATATAAGGATTCAAGGGGGAGTGTGAAATTTTTGCAAGGGCACGGGAGATTTGAACGGTGATTTGATCATTAAAAAAAGCGATTAGCAGTATAACGATTGCTGTATATTTTAATTTTTACTTGAACGTGGTAGAAAAACGTAGATTTTTATTTTTTTTTAGGTGCTTACCCATGGGCAAGAATGTACTTACTGCAAATAATAATTATACAATTATTTTAATTAATTAATATTTAATTAAGTTAAATAATTATATAATTATTTAACTTAATAATATGGAATGCTGTTGCGCAAGAAGGAATTTAAGTTATTAAATGACAAATTTCTGAAACGATCACTGAAAATAAAACATGCAACAGATGACTCGATTTCGGATAATGAAGAAAAATTTATCAATGTTCCACTCAGTTCAGCTCTAGATTCTTTTTTTTAGGAGAAATTCATTCAAGTTCAAGAAACCGCAAGCGAAAAGTAGTAAACTAACAGAATTATTTTTTCCCTTACAAAGAATAAAATAGCTCGTTTTTCTACCTTATGTAAAGGCAAACATAATTTATAAAACAATGGAAATGAAATATTTGAATAATACCAATTCCTCTTATAGGGATTAAAAAATTTTATTATGCATTTTATTTCATCTAAAGTATTTATAAATAAAAGAAACTAATAGACGTTTCACTGCTTTCGTAAGTTACCTTTGCTATAACTCATATCACTAAACTATAAATCATTTTAGAACTATCTCATTTTATAATTTTGCAGTCAAATATGATGTTCTTCAATTAGATATATTTTTTAAAAATAATGCCAGAGATTTGTTTTATTTTATTCACCGCATTCACATTTTCGCGACTATTCACTAATCCTTATCGTTTAACAACGTCTTTTATTATAATTTTCGATAATTAAAACAGCTAGTTATAAATTGTTTCCTACCAATTTATTTTTTAATCTAAATTAACTAGGTTTTATCGCCTTACACAATACATGCATGACTCTGGTTTATAGTTTTAATATTAAAGTAATGAATTTTTGATGGCCTACAACTTAAGCGTTCTTTACCGATTTCAATTTTTTCATGGTATCCCATTTTGCATTTCGTTAAGAAATTAGTTATATTTTAGTATAAGTTACTAATCGTAACTATGAAAATATTCCAAACAGCGGCATTTCAAGTCTGTTAATAGACAAGAATGGAATATTTATAGAATTTACTATTAAAAAAAAAAAACGAAAACCTTTAAAAAGAAAAATTGTACTAAATTCAATTAAATGTTGCAGGTGTATTAAAAATGCTTTTTATAAAAAAAAATATTACCTTGTCTTAATTACGTTTTTTAATTATTTCCGTTAATAAATCAATGCGTGAAGTATACATATCAGTATATTGGAAATAATTAATATAATCAATGTGCATATAATATTGATAAATAAAATAGAATTTTATGTGGATTTTATGAGACCGTTTTTGCTTCTTAATGATGTAAGGCAGGATGGGTATTTTATTATAAAATTATCTCCGAACATTCTGCACTGACAGAATGAAAAATTAAAAAAAGCAGAAATACACAAATTTGGTTGCTTATTTTTACGTCTGATTTTGCTGTACTTACAAGTGCGGCACACCCCTTACTTTTTATGTAAATTTTCTAAGTAGCTACTTTCCGAAATGGAAATTCAATGTTTCGTCCGTATGTAAATAACAACGAGGGTATGTATGTTAATGACCTCTCTATAAGCTGGTAGAAAGACTTTTTCGAGACTCACGATTTCGAACTCTAATACATAGTAAAATAAAATATTGTAAAATAAAATATATTGAACTGATAAAATGTTTTTTTTTTGTTTAAGGAATATGAAATGTGATAATAATAGTGTTTTTCTCGATATATGTGTACTTATGATTATAATATAAATGTACAGAAGCAATTCAAGTCGACAAAATTACTTGACTTGATAACACGAATTCTTTACGTAATAGGGCATGCAATAAAAAAAACGTTTTAATAAAAAATATATGTTTTCAAAAAGACGTTAAACGATATAATTTGCCAATTTCATAAATTAAGAAGGATTGAACGTGATAGTCCGAGAGCTCTTAAACATTTCTGGAAAGCAATTCGAGGCATTCTGAAAAATTATGTGACACTTGTTTAGTAATGTCTGAATGCGAAATCGAAGGCTAGACTGAAGGATCGTAGGCTTCTAATGAATCATTGATTTTTAAATGCTCGAAATTTTATTGACAAATTAAAACTTGAAGTGTTTTGAAATTTTAACTTTTTAGAATTTAGTATTCAATGAATTATATAATAAAAAGGCTGGATTATTTAATGGGTTTCAAAATTTTGCCAAGTGGCTTCAAAATCGTATTTCATAAAAAAAACAATTGTTTCGTGCTTATTAATACTATTGTGTCTAAATTTCGGCAATGTCTCAAATATTTTTGTGTTATAATCCTATTTCATAAATATCACAAAAATATAATTTGAGGCACGCCGACATTTAGACACAATAGTATTGATAAGCACGAAACAAGTGTTTTTTTTATCTAAGTTAAAAAGTCATTGATTGATACTAATCTGACGAGAGATCGTGGCCATAAAACGCGTTACATCTATAAGGAGAGTGAGTTGATTCCTAAAATGGTACGCCGAACAATTTAGTCTAGGTATAGACTAAATTGTTCGGCGTACCTGGTATCGTAAATCCGGCGTAAACTGGTAAAATTGGTCGCGATTTCGCGACCGCAAAGGTCGCAATTTCGCGAAATCGCGATACCAATTTATTTATTCCAAAAGGGACCACACAGCTTGCGTTCGTGTCGAATCGAATCGCTTTTGAATGTTTGCATGGCAATTTCAAAAAGTCAGTAACTCCATTTTTTAAATTAATTGTATGGACTTTATAAATTACGCCATGTGTATTACGTAAGGTAGCGAGTGAGCTAGATTATTTTCATAGTACTGTATGCACTACTTTTTTCATAGTTTATGTGCATGAGTTGCGGTGTGGAAAACTAACTTCGTCTATGTTAAATCTACATCGCTACGACTCTATGCCGGCACTTGCGCGCCCTCGTTAGTTCGACGGAGTCGCGATCTTGCGTCGAAATCGTGTGTCGTTTCATTTGCATGACTATTTTGGTAATGATGCGAAAAATCAGGGAGGAAAGCGAAGCGATTAGAGCATTTCAATGTGTTTACGTGTATTAACGGATTTTAGGTCTCGATACTAATTTTAAAAGTAGTTTTACAACTGTGACAGCCTGTCGTGTGATAAGCTAGGAATTAAATACGAATCTTCTTTGAGTGTCTTCTTGAATACATATCGAAATAGATTATTCGCAGTGTTTTGCCGTAAATTATGACGAAAACTTTAAATCGAGCAGTTTATTAGGTAAACTAGCGTAACACTAGCAAGCGGATTTAATCCTGCGCCATTCTCTTACACTAATGTGACTAGTTTCACGAAATCAATGAATCTACCTTAATCTTCACGAATTAAGCACGATCCCGTGTAGATATATCACGTCAATATAATAATTCTGCGTTTGTACAGTAACGGAGTGAGAACAATAATTGCGAAAGTGATATTTATTGTTGACGCTACAAAGTTGCCGCTACAGCAATATCGCAGGGATAAGCCGTCGGGCTTACCCGCCGGCGAGGTGGGAGTTAATCGATAGTACGGACGGGAAAGAAATACGGTAGGACGAGACGAGAGGAGATTTCGTCAGGCGACTTCATCAGGAAATGGCATGGGGTCGACGAGGATGATGAATCGACTGTTCAACGCCACTCCGCCTGCATAAACATTGAATAAGTACTTCGTACCGCATCAACTTTGGACGTTCAGCGTAGAGACGACTTCATTATTTTGGTTAAGTTACAATAACACTATTCCTGGTGATGTGCATATAGTGCATTGAACTGTTGACAAAAATTTTATCGGTTTTATATTAGGATCTGATTGTGTAAGAAGTTGCTTATTCTGTTAATAAAATAATATTATGTGTGGAAATATTTGATTTGAGGTGAATTCTATTTAAAACCGTTCCTTTTTTTTTGTGTAACATGAATCGAGTTTGACTGCTGAAAATTATAAATATTTATTTTGAAAGTAACTAAAAGATTTTGTTACAATTTATAGCTTTCAAGGCAGTTGAATTCAACATAGTTTTTTGGGGATTAGACCTGATTTCATTTTGAAAATTATCGACTTAATGTTTTTAAAAGTCATAAAAAATATTTTTGGTAAACGTCACTTTTAAAACTACTCAATATCCTGTCATCGATCGAGCACAAATTTACAGGCAATGTAAAACATGAAAATAAAATCCTTCGAAATAACCGTTAAACTCTATGTTAATCAATCAATCGTTTTGTCATTAAAATGCTGGAGTCTAAGGAGATGGTTTACGTCTATTTTGCTGTTCATAACGCAATACGAATCGGTATTCAAACCGAAAACTTGAAGTTATTAATGCAATGTGTACGTGGAACAACAATGCAAAGTCGTAGTTAAGCTTCTATAATAGTTAATAAGAATTATTTAAATAAATTTCCAATCATAGGTATAGCCAAAGTTGATGGGATATAGTTCGAATGAAATATTTAACATACTTATGCTCCTTGCGTCGCCCTTTTCTTTTCCGATTTGTGCAGAGCGCGCGCATTTGTTACGGCCTAGCGCACGTCATGCGAGTAGGGTAAGTATACGAATCATTGTGTATAAAAATCCTTTTTTAAGGACTTTTTTGGAGAATTTAATGCACTACATGAATATTTTAAACTATATATTTTTTTTAAGTTTAAAGGTTGGATTTTTATCGAATTATATTTTTTGTCATCAGAATGGAAAATTTCAAATGACCACAAACACCATGTAAAATTGAGTCGAAAAATTTTTCCAATAGGAAATTGTTTTCTCTATAAATACATTCTTTTTAGAGTGTAAATCGTTGGGTTGGTTCTTTTTGGCTGACCCTAATTAACAAGACTTAGTGCCGCGAAGGGAATTTTATTTGTTGATTTATTTTGTCATATAAAATGGAGAAAGACAAAGGTCGCAGCGTTAATCTTAAGAGTCCCGAAACATATTTCTTCCCAAGAGCTGGTAATGGGTCATGACCCTCGCAACCGAGTGCTCCCAAGCGACGCCGAACGCTGAAGAAGGAAAAACACATCATTATTGGTCATTAACAGCGTAAACGGGTAGCATTTTATTGGTTAGTGGTTGTATTTTAAGGACTAACGTTCGTATTTTGAACAAGATTAACTTTAATTCCGACTGCAGGAACTATCAAAAACACTGAGGCGCTACCTATTATAGTTATATTTTACTATAAGCGTAATAAGTGTTGTTATTCGAAATTCAGTGTGCGTAAAAAATTAAACTAAACATTTTTTAACAAAAATGCAGATCAATTCGATTAATATAAAAATCATTACATTAAACAAAATATCATGACAAGAAAATTTTTACTGCTTGTGAAAAAAAAATATTTTAAAGGAAGTTCTCAAAATGTTTTTTGAACATTAGCTTCGATACAATTTAATGACTGTATGATTATTATGAAATTAGTTTATTTTGAACTCTTTTTGGGTGTCGAAACGTAATAAAAATCGCCATCCATGTAATCTGTAATTTACACGTTGCGCTAAGTTTAATAAACGACTGCACGACAGAAAGCGGACGCTCTAACAGCATGATCTGAATATTTATGTCGTTTAACAGGATCGTAATGTAGATAAGAATTCCGTAATATAATTAATATTCAAAATGGAGCTCAGCTTTTGAAATTTATTGATAAATATAGCAAGCGGATTGTTATCTATGCGCGCAAATTAATAAAATATGAGCTTTTATTTCTGCTTTTGGAATCGTAAAGAATGAAATACGCCTTCTGTTATTGTTTGCGCTTCATGAATGTTCTGAGGTAAGCAAATTTTGGTTAAAAATATTAATATTACATTAATTTTTTTATGTGCTCTTCTTCGAGTATTATAAAATGGTACGGCTCTCTGTCTGTCGGTTCTTTTGTACGCTTATAACTACAGAACCACATATCCAATTTAATGATTCTGATTTTAATATAGAAGTAAGTTTACTGGATAAGATTTAATATACACTGGCTTTTGCCCGCAGCTTCGCTCGCCCGAACATAGAACAAATTCTTCCCTTTTTATACCGATTGTTTATTCATAACAGCCATACCTAAGAGGGTAGGGGTGATCCAAATCGACAATGATCAGGAATTAGAATCCTGAGCGGGAACAAGATAGTTTTATAACTCAATATTAACGACAATACTTGCGTTTTTAGTTCTAAATTAAGTAAGTATCCATTTTTGGTAATTTAATTGGGATAACTTATCCAGGTAATCGAATCGAGAACAGAACCGGGATCGCAATGAAGACCCGAACCCGGATCAGCATCTTGGCAAAAGGCGTGGATATAAGACATGGAATAATTCATCCATGTCCATGCTGACGGAGCTGAGGGTCAAGGCCCGTTGTATTAAAGACGAAACGACGACATTCAGTAGAATATGAATGACAATGGAAATGTTAACACCATTTGTCAAACGCCGATTATAGTTAGTTATAAAAATTTCATATGAACAATAATGTGAGACGGTATACCTTAGCAATGCGGTAGTTGACTAAAAAAGGTAAAATATATTCTTTAGGAATTCGCCATTCTGGTCTCTTTTGTAAAGATCTGTAAAGATGTAATTGATAGTAAAGAAAAAGAAGATGTAAGTAGATAGATAATTGCAGTCCATAATTTAGAAACCCAACTGATGACTGTTTTGATGTCATATTACAATTTCATTAGAAAATTTATTTTTTTTTGTAAATCTATTTTAGGATTACCATTGTATTTTGCACTTTACTCTTTAAAATCGCTTTGAAAAAAGCCCCCGGTATTGAAATTTTATGGATACTGAAACTAATATAAGCGTTAACTCAAAAGCGTTATTTTTTTACTGTTATTCACAATATTGGTTGATTTTCTAGATGTATTTTAATATTCTCGGTAGCATAGCAGGTAGGTAGTAATGCCGCTTGTCACACAGGAGAACATGTTTTTCGACTCCCCGTCGGGTAGGCATTTTATTTATTTATTTACCTGTATTAATATTGTTATTAAACATTATTATTAATAATAATGATAATTATAAATCAGAATAAAAAAAAATACAAACTTGTTTTCACTATTATAAGAGATGTGTTTATTTAGCCTCCGTGTATATTGCTTGTTCAAAAACATGGTGATTAAGAAGCAAACTCCAGTTATGAGTCAGAGCTGACACAGCAATATTTTTTTATATTTTTTTGTTATAAATGCAATGAATATTGGTAAACGATAAAATACAGCGTATATAAATGTATGTTTACCAAAATAAATTTGAAGAAATCTAGTGTAAATCTATTGTTATGAAGATTTAATCAATTAAAAAACTACTTCGTAAGTTTCTTTTTACCGTGGACTAAATTTGTCAGTAAATAAAAGACCTACAAAATTGGTGTTTACAAGTTAGTTTACTTATGTGATGAGACAATATTCTGAAAGAGAAATACACAATAGGACAGCTTTTTCTACACAAAAAAAATCTCTTTGTAAAAGAAAGAATCGTAAATATTTATTAAATTACATTTCCTATCACAAGTGTACACACAATCGTGTTTACCTAAATTTTTTATTATAAAATGTATTTCGATTGACATTTAAAAATATTTGTAAATCCGTTATACAGAAACGTATCGATTTACAGGACTGGAAATAAGATACGGATATCAAATTCCCAGCTCATGCAATAAAATTATATATGAACTAAGTGTCATCCCAAATAAAAGGTTTATTATATTTTTACTATTTCATTCAAATATCCATTTCACTAAATTCTAAATAATTATCTTTTTATTTTCTATCAAACATTTTTAACTATTAGGTGGTAATTAGAATATCTTACTGCAATATAACTGAAATTTTATTTAGTGATATTTTGATAGTTTTACGTAAAGGTGTTGAACTATGCCTAATATCAACAGATATTTCACTATACTTCTTAAAATCCTTATGAATCAATAATAACTAGTTACACTAAAATCATTTTAATGCTAATTATATTATTTATGTTGCTATTCTCACTGAGTAGTTGAATGAGTTTATTTTGAATATATTCTATACACTATCATCTATTATTATTAGCTACTCTCCATGCATTTATATCATAGTTTACTATATTTTCAATTAAATATTTTTAAGTTTTTTTTTTGATTACTGACTTAAATTTATAGACAAAAAGTTGAAAAACTTAACCTTGTTAACTTTGTGCTTTAACCGTTATTAACTTCAATAAATTGTGTTCTATTTTTTAAATAGTTTTTAACATTTCCAGGACAAAACATCTTATATAATATGATTTCAGTTTATGTAAACATTGCATGATCAATCGCATCGAAAACTTTTGCAAGATCTCTAATGGTAGTGATATACAATTAACAACTTCATTGTAGGCGTATTCAGTTTCTAAATTAATAGCATCTTTAGTTTGTCTGCCTTTGAGAAAACCAAATATTTTATTATAGATTATATTATCAATATTTAAAGAAATTATTAGCCTCGTATACAGTATTTAGTCTTGTATACAGTATTTTTTTACATTTGACATTTAAGATAAATTAGCTGTTTATCTCATATTTTTAAGACTGCTATTGTTTTTTTCAATTTTTAAAGCATTAAGCCAAATACTCTATTTGATACGTGTATTAAATTATTGTCCTCATAATTCACTAATCTTAATCAGTCTTTTATTTTCGTGATATCGATTTCATCATATCCACCAGACTTATCATTTAAATCAATAATAATTTTTAGCACTGAAAATACTTTTTTCACTTCAGTAGACTACCTGTCTTCAATGAAAATGTAACATGGGCTTACCGTCCTCAATTATTAAGATAGGAAAATGAAAATTATATCAGATGATGCGATATAACAATGGGTTACTATAAGATTTTTTTTTGAAAATGTTAATAATTAATTACAAATAAAAAAGAAACTATTTAACAATCTAATTTTGGGTCTTTTATTAAAGAATCTCAAATTTGTTAAAAATAAAAATATATATAAAATTTTTGACAAAAACCACTCGGTAGTTATTAAATTATCACTTATAATACCACAAGAGCTTCAAAATTATCGGGTATTATCCGATAGGTTCGTTGCAAACAAATGAAGGAGTCAAGTTTTTCAGGTTAAAAAAAACTTGACGACTTTATTTGTTTGCAGGGAACCTTGAGGGAAATGCCAGATAATTTTGAAGCTCGTGTGGTATTCGGGGGATTATTTTTCCGTCCCAAATGTCGGCCAATAGAATTGCACGATGAGATGAAATGAACAGTTAACAAATAAGAATTTCATAATGAATAAAACAACATTTAATTAAGATTCAGGTTAGTGCAATTAAAAATACAATTGTTGTAAACATTGGTCTCCAATTTTCACAATTGAATTCAACCTGTCAGTTTGACGTGTAGTTAATTTGACTGGATCATGTTTTGTTTTTTATATATAGCAACTACCAGAGAAAACATTCAAAAAATTATCAGTATAATACCATGTAGGTTGTACCACGTAACGTCGAATGGTGCAATTCTATTGGTCGATATTTGGGTCGGAAAAATAATCTGTTAAAATCTGTAATCATGGAAATCTTTGAATGTTAAATGGTACTTGTGATAGTTACCATAGTTACTGACAAATATTATTGTAATATCAATAGTATTTTTGTGATTGAAAATGTTGTCAATCACCTTAGTAGCGGTTTTCGCTGAAAACGGGGGTTTTCGTCGAAAATAGGAATCCGCTTTGGATTTGTGAGCTCTTTATATACGAGATCGATTTAGGTGTCAAAAAAGATACGAATAGATGAGGAATATGTATATGACGTTGAAAAGGTTTGAAAAAGGTTGACAATTGCTTGAGAAAACCACAAAAAAAAATCGCCAATAACGTGTGCTTTTATGGGGTTCCTAAAAGACACTTTCAAACCTAATAGAATTTCTTGTTCTGAATTTCAAATTTTTATATTGAATATCGATTTTGTATCTAGAGTGCTTTTTGCATTTTTCAAAAACATTGAAAATTTTTGGAATCATGAATTTCTTAACTTCCCGCTACGAAAATTGAAAATTTGTCACAAAATTGAGAAGTTACTATATTCAGTCCGATTTTCGAGAATCGGGTTTTTACCAGATCTTGACGTTTTAGAGTCTTCAAAATCTATTTCGACCATTTTCCGAGTGATTCTGTATCTCTCTCTGTCCTTGCGAGGGTGCGTGCCTGTGTGTTTGTAGGTGTACAAGCGCTTTAGTTTTTGACTTAGCTTTTGAACAAAATTAACTGATCAAAATGTAACCTGCGACATTTAAAGTGGGTTCAGTCGACTTATATTTTCTGAAACGATAGACTGATATCGCCTTGTAAATTTTGAGGAAACTGAAAAAAGGTTTTCAGAAAAACGTTTTTTTTAGAAAAACTTTTACACTACCGATCAATAAAAAAAAGTAATATAATCTTTGCTCCCAAAAAACTGCATCGATTGACATTAATTACATAAAATTGGTTGATTTGTTCAAAAATTTCTAGAGAAAATTATTCTGAAAAGTTTTTTACGATATTTTGTAAGCAACGTTGATGTTCATAAAAATAAACGTCGATTGTTGTTAAATATATCAAAATCGTTCGATTTGTTCAAGAAAGGAAGAAAAAAAATTCTTGTAAAATGTGTCATTGTTGGTTGATTTATTAGAGAGATTTCGTTAACGAGAAATTCAAAAACAAGGATATTTTTTAAATGATAATAATTGATACAATATTTGATGAATTGATATTAGTTACTCGATCATCTTTTTCCGTTTAAAAACTGTGTGGAGTAACGTAAAGCATTTAAAAATTGAGCTACACGTTCCTGAAGATATGGTTGTTGAAAAATAAAAAATGTGTGTGTGTCAGCTCCGACGTACGACTGGAGTTTACTCCTTATCAGCGAATATAAAATAAATAGATTCGTGAATGAGGGTAAATTAATGTATTTTTTATATTACATAAAGCAATCATGATACATATATCTATTTTTTTTATACAATGAATTAGTTAAAATACATAGCAAAACCATGAAAACATAGATAATTTTATGTAATAAAGTTATAAGCAAGATTCATTTTATTCATCATTTACGTCATCTTGCGTTGTATTTATTCCAGGAACAATATCGACATTATTGAATACTGAGACAATTGTTTGTGGTAACTAAAATATGATACATGTATGTCGGAAGATCAATTTAACTTATATGTCAAAATTAGTTATACACTTACCAAATTACCGCATCCACGTGTTTTTCAAATTCTGTCTCACTATCACTCGAAGAGGTTAGTTCTATATTTTACAATATTTGGTAAACTTTTTTTATCTGTCAATGCACTTAATTTATACATAAATATCAATTCAATACATATCAATTACGTATAATATAATGAAATATTATTATATTAATATAATTAAATATGATTATATTATTATAATTAAATATGATTACATTAATATAATTAAATATTATTATATTAATATAGTTAAATTTATAATTTGAGATCAAAACTTCGCAAGTTGACAGTTGTTATTTATTAACATTAAATGAATAAAGTATATACTGATATATTTATGTCGGCGCTATACTTTACATGCTGCTAGGGATGCGCAAGATAGGTTGCGCATGAATATGGAAATTATACACGTGCATGGTCTCCATACACACGAAACTGACCTGAATGTAACGTAACGTAACGCCAAGTTTGATTTTACTTCCCATAATTTTCATATCCCGCCCTTATATATGAAAATCGATTCCTAAGGAGTAAACTCCAGAAAGCTCCTTTAATATATACAAATTTCGAAAACTCGAAAAGCTCAGAACGTAATAAAACTATATTTTTAGGCTTGGAGAGCTTGTAGAAACACTAAACTCAATCTCATGAGCGTGATAAGTTCAATAATTTACTGCTCCTTTATTTTTGAACTCTTTGACCTTAAATGTAGTGAGAAGATTCACGGATGGTCTGCAATCGAATTTTTGAGCTCGAACAGCTCAAAAACGTACAGACTCTACCTATAACTCAATTATCTCAAAGATACATCGATAAATATCACAATCGAAAATTTTGAAGATAGCTTGCAGGGTCAACCAATATTAAACACACCATATCCAGTATAAATTAGATAAACTATAAAATAGCAGAGTAGGTACGGATTTTATTTCAAAGTAGAAAATTTTATTCAATTCATAATCAGATTAAACCAAAAATAGCAACAACGAATCTCACCTACAACTGCTAGGGAAAAAAATGTAATGAAAATTTACAAAAATATTTTTTTTTCTTGACATATAACAAGCTAAACTTTCGTGTCATAAAAAACTGATTTTTATTCGGTTCTTCGCTGTTACTGAAAATACCATATTTTCATATTTATAAAATGGCGAGTACGGGTTATTGAGATTTTTTTCTCTGGCAGTTCAAAACGAAACGAAAGTTGAAGTGTAGTCCTTCACTGGCCTATTTTGCGATGTAGTTCTAAATTCTGTAATCATCTGTTACACAATATTTATTTATGTTTCTAATCATTTTCCGTTAATTACATCGAAATCTCTTCTCCATTGAAATATTTTTATAATAATTTATCGCAAATTTGAGATATGTAAAACTTTGTTCTAATCGTATGGTAAAAAATGGGTTAAAAACGACTACCATGGTTTCATTCAAAGCAATAAATATTCCCAATTAATGCTAACCAGGGGTAGACAAAGGTGAATCGAATTCACTTCGGTTTCAAGGATCGGAACATTGCAAAAAGTTGTAATATGCGTTATTTCATAAATGGTAAATTATATTTATTGACTATTGGATAATGAAATAAATATTTGATAAGTTAAATTGTTTGTACATTCTTTAAATTAGCGATGAAATACGAATAAATTAGCAACATCCGAATCGCCCAAATTTTTAGAGTGTATTGAATCATTAATACAAGGTAACCAAATATGAAACATTTTTAATACATTGACTTTGGAATCATTAACAATTTTTTTTAATAATTAATAACGAGATAAATTTCAATTATCGGCAAATGAATCACATAAATCGCATGTCAGCAAATTTTCGTGGCAACATTCTCTACAAACATTGCACGATGTTGGATGAACGAATATTTTGGCCCATTAAATTTAGCGCCACCGCCTCTGTTTTGTGAATGACCTCTTAATTTTTATACTAGACATTGATCTATTCTACATCTTCTTTTTCTTGTTCTTCTTTCAATTGTTTTCAGTGGAAGTCGGTACGTTTTTTTTCTAACTTTTCTATTTATTAAAGGAAAACCGTGAAATAAGTTCTAAATTAACTTAGAACACAATAAGACAAAGGCAAATCTGCAGGTTTTGCCATATACAAGATACACTATACACCAGGAACCAATATATAATAATACATACGTAAAAGTTACACCATAGACAACCCCAGTATCTAACAGGCGGAAATCAATGGGACAACGTAGATCACGCGGCACTGAAATAAGTGACCTTTTGAATAGGATCGGCGGCCTGTTACGACCGTTTCGGCGATATCTTGTGGGAGGTTCCGTAGCTTTATTGGCGCCATTTGCTGCCTTTTCACATTCAGAAAACGAGCAAATCGCGGAAGTTCTGGCGAATAATGTTCAATACACGACTCTCAACGAAACTGATGACGTTTATTATTCTACTAGGTATACACAATCACAGTTAGACAAAAACTAGAAATGTATTTTATCGAGAAAACAAAACAAGTAATCAAAAAGTTAAGAAAATATAGTATGCAAATCAAAAAATCCATTACAAAAATGTGTAACACAAAATACTGATTACTCAGCCGCTATTATAATATATTTATTTTATAATAACTTAATTTCTTAAATTTATTTTTGCAAGGATAAAAGTTCCAAAAAAAAACAGACAATTTGTAAAACATCATGTAATTTTAGCAAATCTTCGACTTCACATGTTTTGATGTTTATAGCAACCTTTATAGATATTAATATGTTTATACTTATACATATTTTTGTATCATTTCCACCACTTCAGTTTAAATTATCTTTTAAAAGTAAGTCACTTTATTATTTGTTATACGAGATTTAGTAATAGAGTTACATGAACCAACCAAACTAACTGTCTGGCCTGCAGACTAATGTAAGCGCTATCTCAAACATTTAAAGGTATTATATTAAACTGAAACAGACCTTCATAAATTAAATAGAGGATCCTTTTTGTATATTAACTGGCTACTTAACTTCTCCACGTTGTTACGGGGGAACGTTAAAAAATGGGCCCTACAATTTGAGAAGCTTCGTTGAACAACGTTTTAATGTCGAAACGATTTATAAAATGATTTGATATGTAATGTATTTGATAGAATTGTGATTATTAATTTTAAATTATAATAGACGTTAATGTTATAAAAGGAACTTACGATGTCTCCTTTAGATTAAAAATTTATATATAATTATTAAGCCCTCTTGCTTATTAACGATTCCGCATGTAGTAACCAATAACAGAACCAGTATTAGGTCAGATGACTGTAAAGCTAATCTTGTTAGTGTTATTTGCTGATGAGACTTCATTTGAATTTAAAATAAAAACTAACGAAGAAGTATTCATTTAAGAAACTTCATAATTTATTTTATGGTAAGGCAATAATAAGTGCTCACAATTATTCGAATCAAACTATAAAGGGCTAATTACTCTTTTAATGGTCAGCTACCCTTATGTCCAAATAGATTTTTATTTTGAAAGTCAAATCAAATAATAAATAGTTTTGTTTCATAGCTAATAGTATATTATTAATGAATTATTTTTGACATCGAATTTACCACCAATTCTAAATGCTGATTTACCGTGAGTTTTTCTCAAGGCAAGTAAGTGAAGCATTGCTCTTTTTTAGCTCATTAATACAAAGTATTGAATAATTCATAAATTAGTACAAAACTTAAAAATAATATGATGCAGTCGAGCAGTTCAATCCCATGGGTTTTTTTTCATTAAATTATTCAGATGTGGAATGTTAAATCTTCCCATATGACTTCCATTTAACGAAAATTTAAATTCATAAAATGGCAAATGTTGAATTTCTGTACGAATCGTATTATAAAAGTGTTACGCACACATTGCCTCTTAA
Source organism: Eumeta japonica (assembly GCA_005406025.1). NCBI lineage: Eukaryota > Metazoa > Arthropoda > Insecta > Lepidoptera > Psychidae > Eumeta > Eumeta japonica. The sequence continues at coordinate 168,467 of BGZK01000782.1, forward strand.
ATGCTTTGTTAACTTTGTTTAGCTGGGTTCGTTTTTATGTCTGGAGTTAATGCTATGTATATCACTCATTTTTTAAAACGATTCTAAATTTGTCCTCAGGTATACGAAGTTTTCGTATATATATATTGTGAAGTTACAGTCAAAATGTTAATTTATTTAAATATTTCTCTGAGAGACAGATGCTTTTGGTCTCAAATTGTAAATGGCATGAACAGTTATTATCAACTGCATGGCCCCATAATGAAATTTCATAAGATTTGAAATTGTTAAAAAAAGCTTAAATGGACTAGTCCCGCGGTGCTTCCAGCAGTAAGTCGCCGAATTCTTTTTACTACATATGCTCTAAGTCTTTCCACCAGTCTCGTAATATGAGAATTCCAATGTAAATTAGCATCTAAAATGAGACCAAGAAATAAGGTCGAGTCCACAATATCCGATATCTCATTCTTGGCCATTATATTTGCATCAATCAGTTGAGCATTAGTCAAGAAAACGTTACAACTTTTGTCTTTCTCTCATTGAAAAGAAGATTACTAATCCACTCAAATATTTCAAAGATGTTAGTGCTTACTTAATGAAAAAGCGGTTGATGTCCATTAATCTTAAAAAGTAAAGAAGTATCATCAGCCAACATTACAATGTCATGCCCCTCCTTAACAAGATATGGCAGATCAGTAATATAAACTAGAAATAGAAATGATGAAGGAACTGAACAATGTGACTTGGCATAACCATATTAACGGCAGATTCTGAAGACCTTTCACCGTTAACATTGATCCTAAGAATTATATCACTTAAGCAAGACTCCAGAAGTCCAAATGATCGATACGTGACAACATAATGATGTAGTTTCCTGGTTAATGTGTCTTGGTGAACGCAGTCAAATGCCTTACATAAATAACTGAAAATGTCAACTGCGTACCGTGAATTCACCCAGCCACGCTGAATAAGCTCAACACCGGCTTCAGTTGTTTCGCGATCCTTTGTTAATTTAAACTGTTTAACGTTTATTAAATTATTGTTATAGAAACACTGCAATAATTAATTTTAAATAAGCTTTTCAAAATTTTACTTTTTGTCGGGAGTATTGAGATTGGTCTAAAGTTTGCAGGGTCAGATATACTACCGGATTTAAATTACGGGCTGATTTTTACTTTGCGTCACCACAATCAACGGAAGCCTTAAAATCCACTACTTAGCATGGAGCAATGCAGTCTATCATTGAATCTATTACTTTGATAGAAAAGCTATTAAGATCGGCAGTTTTTTTTTTCATTTTTTATATATTTGACTGTTTTAAAAACGTTAACATGATCATCGGCGTTTCCTTCAACAAAGATTTAGTGAGAACGGGTGATAATTATAGAGATCGTGTAGATGAAACTGAATACTAACAAAGATTTTTTTTCTTTCTGTCTTTCTTTGAAAAAAATTGTCATCCATTTACAATTGTTGTAATTGTGTATAAAGGTATGCGTGATTTCCAATTTCACTATTTATTGTATTCTAAGTAATTTTTATCACATTTGTGCTTTTTTTTATTTTAGTACACACACACACACACATATATATATATATATATATATATATATATATATATATATATATATAGATTTGACGTTGCACAATTACGGTTAAATACTTTGGAATACCTGCTGAATAATAAACAATAATAACATAATTGTTATACGACTTTTTCTTATAAAGTATCTACCTACTTTTGTCCAATCACCAAATTATATGCTATTATTAACAATATTATTTTTTCATCTAAAATACATCAGGTCTGATTTTGCATGCAGACCTGGTCAAATCAACAGTGAACCATACTGTTAATTAGGGTCTCTACAAAATGACAAATTATACAACTTTTTATAACATTATTTCTAAACTACTTAGATTGCCTAGTGTTCAGAGACACAGCTGTGATATTATGTTTATATATTTTTTAGCGTTAACTTCAAATGTAAGTAGCTATTCACAATGGTCAGATGGCTATTTATTCACGACCGACTTAAACTCTGGCTTAATATTCGTATATATTATTCAGACAGGATGACGAGGTAGCTGTGAGCCTAGTCGGTTCCAAATATAAATTCTATAATTTATAATATTGGAATAAGGATTTAATTCTAGTAGACAAGAATTTTCCAGTAAATTTAAATAAAAATCTCCACAAACAACAACAAATTTACTATTGTCACTTATTTTGTACAAAAATATCCTGTCGAAGTCGATTTTATGAAATCTATAAAAACCATCTCATGAAAAAGAAAATTGTTATTGCGTTAATAAGTATTTAAAGATAGTGACATTAAATCTTTGATTTGAAACGATGTAATAGATGTAAGTAGATACTTACATCTATTACATCGTTTCGAATCAGACTCAAATCAAATTAAATCAAAAATCATAGAAATATCATATCTATGATATTTAATAAATAGACACGTTTACACAGAGATAGATATTTTGTACTTTTATCCATTAATATTTTTTATAAATTCATTTTTTAATAACATAAAAAAAAATAGGACAAAACCAACGAAAATTAACATCATTCTTAAATTACAACCATTACACATTGCGGATTGTGAGACTCTTATGTGTTCCGAATTCATAAAAAAGTACAGAAATTATATAAACTACTCTCTACCGTATACATGTTGAAGTACTGAAGTGAACATGAGGCCGTGACACATTTGTCATTTTAGTACGCTTTTTATGGCTACAGTTATTGTTCTGGGGTTTTCCTGTTAGACAGCACTTTCGTAATAAAAAAGTTTGTATTTTATTCATAGTTGTGTGTGACATGTCAATAACCACTATAAATCATCCATATTAACATAAAACTGGAGCGTCTGTTTGTACGTTCAATATTTTTTATAAGTGTGGTGACGACTGTTGCTTTAATTTATGACTCGCTGATCCCAATTTTACAATTCTTTAAATCTATACCTGTCTGCTTATGTCTTTTTATAACTTAAAGATCGTTTGACCGATCTTTACGGAAATTGCTACACAGTGAGAACAAGTAATTGCGGAAATGATAGGCTACATATTATTTTGTCGTAAGGTCTGTCTGGTTGTTCGTTCGGGTTAATTTGCGAAGCGACTCTACAGATTTTAATGAAATTATAAATAGTAATAGACTGTCTCTTCGAATAAAATTAGATACTTTTTGTTTGTCTATATATGCTAGTATATATGAAACTGTACGTACCTTCGATATTTTTGTCAAATTTTTTTCCCAAAATTTTATTCCATGGAGCACATAATCTATACTCATTTGAATTTTTACTCCGACTGTCTGTCGATGAAGGATTTGTTTGCCCAAACTAATTTACCACGAAAAAGACTGAATGGGTTTTAATCTGAGAGTCAACCCTCTAGGTGTGGCTCTTTTCTTATTGTATTTTTTTTTGGCTTGCAAAACTGACTAGAATTCCTAACAAAGATTAAAAACAATTTATTAAAGTGTTACTATGAGATTGTACCTCACTAGAGCACAACATGCGCAAATAACCACATAAAGTAATGTAAAAAATAAGTATAAATCTACAAACTTAGACACAACTATATTCAGTTTAGTTGTGTTTTTCACATTATAACGTTCTAAATTAACACCTTAGAAATCGCATCTCTAAGTCCATTACATTAAAAGTGGAAGATTTTTTAGGACGAAAGGCGTTTTGTTCGATATTTAGAAGGGTTTTTACGTAAGAGTAAATTTCATTACGTACAATTTTCTAGTATTTTAGCGGGAATTGAGAGAATTGAAATAGGTTTGTAGTTTGAAATAACATTTTAATCACTGTGTATGTGTACTATAAAGTAAGCGATTTCCCCTTGCATACGTAGATAAAATATAAAATTTTTAAAACTGACCACTAAAAAACTGTAAAAAAAAAAAGTATTTCAATTTTATAAATGGAACTCTTTACCAACCTTGTGATATATATCGCATTCTTTTGTCATATATTTATACAAATTGGTGGTAGAACAAAAAAATGTTTGTCGAACATCGACAAGAATATAACGAGAGAAATTTTTCATGTAATGATTTTCTATTAGTTTCGTCGCCATTTAAGCCAACAAAAAATTATAATAAATTCCGGTTGAATTTATTGTATCCACGCAGGTAGAGTCCCGGTAAAACTAGTAAATCGATACACATAATAAGATTGTAGACTAAATGTAGATTAAAAAAATATACTGGGGATTTGACGAATCAGTAAAAGCAAAAACGCAATTTTTGAAAATTTAATTTCTTTGTCGGTTTGTTTATTGTTTGAAAGCGCATAACGCAAAATTCAATTCAAATTCTAATTAATGAAGAATATGAAGATTTATTTTGACTAGTTGTTGTCGAGCGTACCGCGTGCATTGATTTTCTCATTTCTGTGATTAGTTAATATGGTTTTACTCGTAAGGTTTTTAGTGCTAATTTTTTTTTGTTTTGTTTTAGCTCGAATTTTCAATTTGTTAATTCTTGGCAGAAGAAAATTTGTGTTCAAGGATTTTTAAAGAATTTTTTCAAAACAAAAAAAAACAAATGTAAATCCGCTTTAATTTTTTAACCACACCAAATTGAAAAACAGAAGTTGAGAACCAAATATTATTGAAGTATAAATTTTGAGAAATTGTGCCATTGGAGATAGCATTTTCATACCCCAAATTCAGATAATTCTTAATAAATTTCTTTTTAATTTTAATCGCGTACAGCTCCCAGTGAGCTTATGTTATGCAATGAGTATGAACAAAACAGAAGAAGAAACTCCATTGGTAGGAACCGTGGATCAAATTTGAGTTGCTTTCCGCTTAGTGAACCAAACGTGGATCTTTCCCGGATTAGTAATTTAATTAATTTATATGCACGCGTCGCTGGAAATTCGACTCTTAACATAGCTCACAGAGAAGCGTTGTGATATGGGCCCTTTACATTGTACAACCGTCGTACCTATGTATACGACTGTTGTATAGATCGGTACGACGGTTGTACTATGTAAAGGGCTGTAGCTTCAAAATTGTGCAAAGTCGATCGTGTACTACAGAACGGAGAAAGAACACAAAAATTTTTGAAAGAATTCAGAAATATACATCAAAAATATTCTTGTTTGTGGAATATTAAGAATTCGTCTAATGAAAATAAAAATTTAAGAACTGACTCGATTTGCGACTAGAAAGAAGTTCACCTATCACATTAATAGTAAAAAGATATTTCTTTTTGTTTGTTTTTATTATTATCTATTGTTTCTTACTTTTTATTGCAATAGAAAACCCTATTTTCCACAGGCAATTTCATTATTATCTTGGGTTTAGGGTCCACCGTTTTCTGGAAATTTTAAAAGAGGGTACATGGAGCCACATGTTTAAAAAATCCTGCAATAAGCCATTGTGAGAAAATTATTTTCTTTTCATCAGCCAATCCTTCATCCATTGGGTTTTTTTTTTCTTTTACACACTATAACCGCCATAATTGCAGCTAGTTTTTTACCATCCATTCCGACACCGTATGAAGAATGAGTCAGTTTCGTCGCAGTCGTTTTTCGACGTGTCGTATGAATGTAAATAAGCTTGCGACAGTCGCAGTTGTACGACAGTTGCATAATGCAAAGGCCGCTATAGATGTTGTGCTTTGCTGTGCCGCACTGGTAGCGGCTTCACTTACTTACGTCATTATCGTATCATTTCTATAACCTATCCAATCCAAATTTCTATCCAATCAGCAAACGATAATAAAGGTAATAAAAGCGTAGAAGTGGATTCAAAACAACGTGTCAATCGCCAAGCAACTGTAGTAATGGATGTTGAGCCTTTTAGTCAAAATACTATATGTATGCACAAAAGTTTGTTCCACTATTTATATATTTATAACGTACTCATAAGCGCTACTAAGCGCTTTCGTTTCAAATTATTTGAGCAGTCTTTATAACATTCCAATGCAAGTCATGAGAACTTCAAATTCTGTCGAAAGTTCTAGTAAACTGTATCTAACTCCAATTCGTTTCGAGTTGCAAAATCTAAATTTACTTAAAAAGGTACTTTTTAGTTTTCCAACTACGATATCTTTCGAACACGTTATTGATTTTAAACCAGTATACGGCATTCGACGCAATTTTTTAAGCGAAAGAAGATGCCACAAACATAATTCAATAAAAACGTTATGTTAATTTTAGAAAACCCTTTTTTTTCTGAATTTGTCAATGATATCTCTCTAACAAACCAACCGTTTTTGATGTGGTTTGCCATCACCGACATTGTTTTCCTGTGGAATGTAATAATAATAAAAGCGTTTATTCGCTGACCAAAATAAAATACAGATCTTAGCTCACATATTATATAAAATAAATTTGATTAAAAATTTAGTAGAGATATTATTATGATAATCGTGTAGATAGAAATTATTCAGCAACCATTCTATTAGCCAGTTTGTTTTTGTACGTAGGCCTTCTCTTGTTTCTTCACTCATTCCTGTCACTAGGTATTTTTTTCCATCCATTTGGTAGGTCGTTTTCCCATTTTTTTGTTGTTATTTCATTTTCTTTTTCTCCATTTGTAGAACACCGTTCCATTATGTCCTTCGTCCATTTTTAAAGTTCCGAATCAAAATAACAAAGATAGAATACCTATAGTTTCGTCATGTCCGTCCGTCCGTATGTCACAGGCATTTTATTCAAAAACTACAAATGCATATTGATGAAATTTATAGCGTGTGTGTGTTGTATAAGCCGCTATATAAGTTTGGTGGTTAAATAACAAAAATAAATATTTATAGGGGAGGGACACCATACATGTAACAGAAGCTGAAAAAATTGAAAAGTTTTTGAATATTTGAAGAGTTCTGAATATCCTGAGTTTTTGGACAGTCAATATCTTTTTGTACATTTACTTTAATGTTATACTTAGTAAAAATAATGAAATTGAATCAAGAAGGGTCGGCAAAATAAAACAATCACCATTTACTCTCCAGTGACAGTTTGACGGATTGCTTGGTATTCTTTCACTCTCTCGAAGTTCATTAAGTCACCGTTGGTTTAATCAAAGCTCCGGTCAAAGCTAAGGTTGATTAAAGGGGCCTTTGTCTCATGCTATGCATTAGGCACACTGTCCATGGGAGCGACACCGTGTCGACGCTACATAAAATTATTCCAGTGTCGCTCGCATCTTGCTCTTTGGCCGTGTCAACGAAGCTATACAAAAGCTACATAATAATGTCGAGCGAAGAGGAAGATGTTATTATGGTATATAGTTCAGTCGACGGCGACGAAAGGAAAATATTACTCGGTTCACTTATATATAAACAGCAATATTAATAGTAAACCGTTTGTCGTGGCAAGATAATTATGGATAGTAACTATGAATAGCAAGATAATGACTTTTAATTCATGTTATGAAATGAGTGAAAACTCCTATCAAACATTAATTCAATTTATAGGACATAAATGCCGCGAAATAAACATAAATATCCGTGGATGTATCAGCATAGAAGAAAAAAATATGACAACTAAGTCAAAAACTATCTTTGTTATTAAAATATTTTTATTTAAATGAATGCAGCGAGCAAGTAACTGATATGTCGCTTGTGTGTGCAACATGGTGTCGTGCAACATGGTGAAATGTTTATGTTGTCTATGCGATGTCGCGCCAGTGGACAGTGTGCCTTAGTCACCTCCATTTTGGCAAACTGCGATAAGACAGAGGAGAGCATTTTAGTTGTGGATCTCCGTTTTGCAGTTTATTGACCGAATCAAATACCTCTTAGTTTTGTTATAGCATTACCTAGCCATTCGTCCTCTAGTTACACAAAAAATATAAATTTTGTATATAGCTATGGAATGACATTTTAATGTCCTTAAAGCAATAAAAAAAAATTATGACTAATTAAAATGTCCATTTAGTATCTATATATATATATATATATATTACAATGATTCGTAAGTGGTAGAACCATGTTGTGGTCAATTTTGCTGCAGCATAAACATGGGCAGGCTCGACCGTTGAGGGACCACATTCTCAAAGAATACAGACGTGAAGAGACGACGAGAGAGACGTACAGCTTCCGATGCGTTTATACTAATGAGTGAAAGTTCCGGCTACCGACTCCCCCTCCAACACCTCGCCCTTCTTCATCAATCCCTCTTAGGACAGATATTTTATTTCTACCCACGAGGCTGACAACGAAATGTTGACTGCTCTGAGGTTGCAAGTGCCCATGGGTGGTGATGACCACCAACTCTGTCCTGGCTCGCATGCTCGTTTGTCCTTAGAAAATCATAAAAAGAAAAATGATAGTAAAAAAAATTATATATCGGGTATTATGTCAAAAATAAATTGTAATCATAGAAAAGCAAAGAAATAGTTGAAGGCGCGTAAAAATATACATATTTTTAAAATAATGTATCTGACATATATTTTTTATTTTAGTTATTTTCCTCAAATTCCGAGAATCTCTTAGAAGTACATATTAAAATACTCATAGATCAGAATTCTTTTTTCTTATATCAGAATCGTATATCGGAAAACCTCTTTGCGTACTGTGCGTAGTAACTATATGTGATCGTGTTCGACGACGTGCGTCGACACGCACGCACATATGTATGTACGTATTACAAAGAAGGAAAAGACAATAACTAAACTATAATAAACAGTTTTTTTATAATATTTAACTAGTATCTTAACTTGTTACTGTCTTATTTTGCCTATATTTGCAATATTAAATAAGTACTGTAATTTTAGGTATTACTCTAAACTCTTTTTAGTTAAATTAATTCCATACGGTTACATATTGATTATTGATTTACGTGACAAACTTAACATTTGGTTTTCCAGGTTAGTTTCAAAACATTGACATTATTATTCAGAGTAGTCAGTCTAAATTGAAAATGCATATAAAAGCAATAATTTAAACCAAACTTACTAAAAACTCTATTCGAAATACCTGTTTAATTTTTAAACAATGTTACCGCATCGTTTAATCACAATACAGTAGCTAATAATGGGAAGACACTGTTTAATATAAAATTAAATTAATTAAAGCTGTAAGATCGTAGATCAACCTTGATTATAAGTGTAGAGTTAGGTTTGAATAACTTAATTCAAAATACAGCAATGAACGCAACACGCTCGTCAATTGCCAAGACTAGACGTACTGTTATTTTGATTAGAAAGTGCTTACTAAAAGCAATTACCTTCTAGTGTTTTCTTTGTAAATTAATTTCATGCATGGCTCGAACTTTCTTAAGTACTATTCATAGAGAGAATATCTTATACATTTTCGAAGCTTTTAATATTCAATAACAACGACATAAGTATACACATAAGTTCGTGTTTGTTTTATAGAGAGGTAATCGCAATTAAAAATTGTGAACTCTACTCGACGAGGCCCTTGCACACATTTTTTTGTTTTATTCATAAATCATTTAATTTATATTCTGGAATTCGGGTGCTTAAAATTCAGCTGTTTTAATTTTTTTTTGTTTAACATATTATTTAACTAATACAAGCCAAATTAATTTTACTTGTATTAGTTTCTTTCAAGGTAAATCTTGGTGACTCTTACATCATACACGATGGCCTTCAATATTTTTTTCGTCGATCTGTTTTCATTCATCCCTTAAAGACGGCCAAGTCATCTCAATATATTTTGTTTTACTAGAAGCATGTTTTAAGTCTAACTAAGCCGTCCTCTCTCGTCCGGGAATTGTATATGTTCTACATTGATTCTACTTATGTTTTTAACTCCCCCACTTTAGCTCTCACATACTAGCTCACACAAATAAGTGTAAAAACAGCAATTCCACTATGAACAAGTAAGCATGTTCGTCGGGAAAAATATTTTTATTCCTCATAAAAAGTGCAAAAAAACACTCATTCTATCTCCCTTATAAATATCGGCCTATGTGTTTAATGTTTACAAACACCTCAAGCTGACAATCTTTTCCTATTATTTAGCTTTATCTTCCATTTTTAATTTCTGTCACGATATTTCATTCAGTTATGTCGCTTCTTTCCTTTGTCTTCCTTATTTTTATAGCCATTTGAAACGATTTTTAAATTCAAAATATCCTTATTTCAAAAGTTCAAATAACCCCTGAGACGTTTCATAACATTAAGGTAGCTTTTAGTGATCGACTTAAAAAGAGAATTGTGGTAAATCCATTTGTTTTCGTGGATATTGGTAGAAATCTAGGTTGAAATAATGAACCTCAAACATTCGTTTAAAATGTTCCCCGCGCTAGTTTAAATACATCAATCATGAGATATTAACAAATCGGGCACGTAAATCGTTAGCGCTGGAGCAGGCGACGCGACTTCGACAAACCGGTTAGCGGTTAGCTTTTTCATAGAACACATATGGATATTAATCATTTCAGTAATAAACTTCATTCGCACGACTATATTTTATTATGCGATATTAAACCACAATATGAGAACATTCCACAGATAGATACCGATGCTTGGATACCGATGGATCAGACCGATGGCTCATTAAGACCAACCAATGGCTGTACTTCTCTTACAGAACTGAATTTAGGATTTAATATGGCAGAAATATATCTTCAAAATTACATAGGTCACGTAGGATCGTAAATGTTTTCATAGGACCTTCACAAAGCTTTATTAAATTTAATACAAATAATCTTTTGATGCAATATTATTTTTATCAGACAGACGATATACCTAACCTGTTTAAGTTTCGGTTAGCGTAAAACGCTCTGGGAATATATTTTTAGTTCTTCGTTTTTGAATACGGTTTTTGATTTAATCGGAAAAAGGGCGAACTTTCGGCGGATATAAATGCAAGTGTATTTTTCGGTAAAGGGTCTTCAAAGAGCCCGGGAAACAAACGTACATGTGTTTTATATTGGTAACATCCTAAAGTGATGATTGTAATGATAATTGATGTACACGTTCAATTATACATACGAAACTTTGTATACATGTATATATGTGTGTGTGTGTATACGAACCGTGGCAATCATAAGAATTTTAGTAGGCATGTAGGGCCATGCAACAGCTAAACATTAATATAGATAGGCTTCAGATATTGCTTATATTATGAAAAAACTTACCCAACAAAGGCGTTCTACAGCAGATCGTCGTCGTAAAGCTTTCTTTGGCTACATTAGATATCCAAGCAATCGATTGAATTAATCACCAAGTGTTGGACAACCAAATCAACTGCAGAATGACCAAGTGGCAATTGAAAGACCTTTGTTATCACTCTGCTATCATTTCCGTTTATAACTAAATAAAATATATAACAGTATGGAGATTGTAACTGCAAATGTTTGGTTTAAAACTTATTATATAATATTGTCTTTTTTAAAATATATTTCCAAAACGTCGTCGTAAAAGGTTGAGGAACGTTTTAAATCGGTCGACAGTTATTTTCTAGTAGAAATCGTAGATAATTCGGTAAGCCGTTTTTATCCCAGCGTATTGCGTGAATAAGTATGTAGGTGCTTTAAACATGAAAATGATCATTCGCCAAAGGCGCTAGTTGCAGAAACAATGACGATCAACTTCGCCAGTCGTAAGGCTTCGGGAAAAATTGTCTGTGTACTATTTTCATACAAATGTTTTATTATTTTACATACATTAAGTTTATGAAACTCAAGCAATTTGTATACGTATTTTAACTCGTTTTTCAAACATCTAAAGTAAAATTGGACTTAGTAAACATTTACAAAATCATTGAGCAGAGTATCAGGGAAAAAAGTATTGAATCTACTAAAATGCGGTCTCGGAACTTAATAAGAACCATATCTATAATTTCAATAAACATAAATTGTACTGACTTTTGATGAAATTGTTTAATATCCTTTATTTTGACAAAAATATCTTGCGAACATTAAACTAATTTTATTTAACTTTACAATATTTTATGCAGTTCGTTATTCTTTAGAGTTAATCAGATTTCGGAATCACTCACATTAAAAATAGCTGGACCATATTATGAAGGCTCCGCTGTCCGTTTGTCTATTTATCACAGGACAGTATGTTTTTAATTTTGTTGATTTCGAGCTCGGTCTTCAAAAATATACCAAACAATAATATATTGAGTTTATATGAAAAGATCGATTTTGAGCCTTTTCAAACTCTCCGAGCTCAAAAATACACGCTCTCAGCTTTTCGAGTTTAAATATGGTTTATTTAAAAACACTATTTTTTTTTTTATTTTTAAACTACGATATCTTTTAAACACGTTGTTCCATCTCGATTGGTTTTTCGACATTCGGCATATACCAAACATCAATGCAATTAGAATTTAGAAGTTACTTGGAACAAATACTTTTCTGTGAGTTATTCGAAAATAATATCGCTTGAATAAATTAATATATTTTGATACAGTTTGAAACGATAGACGTTTCACTCTGAGCAGAATAGTTAGTTAGATTTCAAATTTAAATTTATAAATTTAAATTTAATAAATGTAAATCCTCTTTTACTAAAATTTTTCTCTAACGATATCTCCTGAATAAATCAATCGATTTTTGTACAATATGCGGCAATAAATGCATATATTTAAAAAAAATGTTTATTATTTTGGTTGGTAATTTTGTTAATTTGTAGTTGGTAATTTTCGTATTGACAGGTAGAGTTATCTAAAAGTTATTACAAAAATAACTTATCTTTAAATTTTATTTTTGTAATGTCCTAAATCTACTAACCGAAACTGGTTTAAGTTTTCAGAAATTCTAAGTTGAATGAATTCGACTTATACTTTAAACGAAATTAGAAGGGTTCACTTCCTTTAAATTTCGCAATTCTGCGTTTCAATCGGTTGATTCGTTCAAAAGACACACCCTAAATTACTGGGGATGTCACTCAGGAAATGATCGAAATAAATTCCTACAACCGTAAAACATTAAGATTCCGTGAAAACTAGAATTTCGAAAATCGGACTAAAATAATAATTCCCTAATTTAGTAAAGTTCTTAGATTTTCATAGCGGATAATTAACAAATGATAAAAATAAAATAAAACCAAGATCAAAAACCCGTACAAGTAACGCACTATTTTCGGCGTTTTTCGTTACATTTTAATTTTTGTTCTTGTTTTTCATAACTACTTGAAAAATATGTAATGTTAAATATTTTACGGTGGCACAGAACCTTTTGTGGGCGAATCTGTACGGTTTTTCTCAAAATCCATGTTTGAAACACATGTAATATATATAATTGATGTGATTGATGTCATTCGGGGTGGTTTTGTCAATTATTAGGCTTAGTTTTGGAATTGATATGTAAATTTTCCTCAATTTATTGATTAAACTTGGATAGGTCTTTTCCAAAATTTAGTCATTGAATATACCTTCAAATTCACTTTAGTAAGTGATATAACGTTTAAAAAAAAAGCTTTCCAAATGCCACGGGACTTAACAATTAGTCGATTCGTTTAAAAGTTATTTTTATGATACCCCAAGAAACACAAATATGTGATCCCTATGAAAAATAACAAATTTCCATTACCTCAAAACTTTTTTAACGAGTTAAAAAATATAGAGAACTTTAGAGTTTAATAAAAAAAAAGTGACGTGTTTTATTGCTATGACGTAAAGAGTATAAATATATAAAACATTTTTTGTCGAATACCTTACCTGCAAAAGGTACCTCATCCATAGCCACGCGGAAAACGAGTCGGACTCTTTCTGATGTTTTCATTGCTTTTCAAAGAAAAATACCACTTTCATTTCAACACAAAGTGTCGCATGTCTTTTTGTTTAGCTAGTCACGAGAAAAGGGCCAAATTTCTAAATTTCACTCGCTACCTACAATGATAACTTTTTCTTGTTTTTTTTTTGCCAATAAACAGTACGTAGTTTATTAATGAACTATAAGTTCATACTATAAATTTTGATATTTTAAAAGAGATTTTCAAATTTCGAATTAAATACAAGCTTTGTAGTTACAAAATTATTTTTATAGTTAATAATCTTTGTTTAGTAAGTAATATGTACTTACGTATTATGTAAGTACATATTATATACTTACATAATATGTACTTATGTAAGTATATATTAAGTACATAATTATGTACTTAATATATCAGCTATTTTATTTATTTATTTCATTTGTTTCTAATTAGTTTTTAATTCTTATTCATTTGCTGTATTCGTCTAACCATCTTTTGTGTACTAGGAATTCAACGTCTTTAGTCAAATATGTCAATGTTTCTTTTAAATTTTTTTCCTTGTCAATAAGTGTTGAAAAATAGGAAAATGGGAGAAACACAAATAACTGTGAAAAATCCAGAAGCTACAATAAATTTTAAGTTTCTTGGTTAGAATGAGAAAAGCCTTATGTTCAATTCCTTCAGCTAATTCATGTCCACAGAGCTTCGACAATGTTTTTACCTTACTACGTGTATAATCATTATCGAAGTTATTACTAATAATGAGGTCGAAGTCGTCTAATGGAACTGGAAAATATACTGAACGAAAAAATCAAACTATCGAGCTACCTACCTTACTGGTTCTAGTTCAGTCCATTATCAAAATTATACTATATACCACTATTATTACTAGGCAACGTAAGAAGCACAAAAGTAGAAGCCAAGTTATTCTTATTTATACAAAATTTTCTACTATTACACAGATTATAAGGAAACTTTATGTAGATTTTTAAACGTCTTATAATGAATTTTTGTATTTGAATTGTGTTATATTAATTTCCATCACCCTCACCTCCATTCTGTATTAATATTCATTAGGCTGACTCTGTCGATACCTGTGACCATCTCTGTATATTCTTTTTTAATTTTTATGTACATTATAATTTAATAATTCAACTTATCTTCGTACAATTATTTTTTACTAGCTTTTTGCCCGAGACTTCCCCCACGTCGAAATAGAATGTGTTCCTACACATTATATGGATAGGCCTTGCTTTTCATCCTAATTTCGTTACCTCTTTCAATTCTATATCCGGTACTGTTATTAATTTCGATGTTGGTGAAGCTCGTGATACTCCCGATTCCGATCAAAACTCGGCTTCGACTTTGGTCTCATTCTCGATTTCTTTCGATACCGGTCACGGTTCTAATTCATACAAAGCCAGGACAAACGCTAATACCAAAATAAAATTCTATACGACATAACTCTTTGAGACATTTTCTTTCTACATGTGAAAATTTTTTTATACTTTGTACCACCCCACTACCCCCTCACCAGAAAATGACTTGTTTTCTGATTTCTGATTCAAATTAAATAAAACCTATACTCTGCTTTAAGTTAAGCTCTATATACTTATGAAAATTGCATTAAAATCCGTTCAGTAACTTCAAAGACGTGGCAAACAGACAGAAAAAAATGATAATCGTTGTTTTTTTCTTATATTACGTACCTTTTTCTAACCGTCACTTTTCCAGTTTCGATACATACCTTCAACACACAGACAACCAGGTTTTATCTTTTTGCTATATACATAGTTTGGCAGGCACTCGCGAACTGACTTTAAAAGACCTAGTTCCGCAGTCACGTATCATTTTCCGTACCCGAAGACTACATAACGAAACTCTATTCTGATAACCATACTTGTACCTGTCAGGGTTTTATATCTTACAAAGAATAACAAAGCAAGCTTCAGAGAAACTGTTTATCGTATGACGAACGCATTCTGCTATGAACATAAAAGTTAGAAAACTCACTGTCTTCCGCACTGAATTGCAGCCATGTTTTTCTAGATGCTGTTGCAATACAATACTTATGTAGGAATCGACTCAAGTAAAGGGACGATATTTCTAATGATAAATAACAAATTATGTTAACTCTATACAAAGCAAATTCCTACGTAAGCGATAAGTAAGATGTGTGTAATGAGGGTTATAGTCAATACAGTGGCGATGTACTTTTCTATTTTTATGGCTATCTAGTATTATCTATGAATGAAAAGCTTGGTGCACAAACCCAACATGCACGTGGCCGACGTTTTTATTACTCTAGTTTGCATGACTTAGTGACGCAATAACTTAAATTTAGTAAATTATATTGAAAGCATAGATATATACTTTTATATACAAAACACACTAGATTACTAACAGAATATTGAAAGAAGGTGGAAAGAAGCTATTCTATTATAATTGCAGTATCAGGTACATTCTAAAATATGAAGGCGAACTAAGACGGATTTTCTCCTAGTTGACGTTAAATTAATAAAATCAACTGTGAAATTGTGTGTATCAACGAAAGCTGATTCGTTGTAACAACAAGTTTATTTGTAATTCAACTAACAATCTAGGTACAACAATAATTCTAACAAGAATATACATTGTTTCCGTCATTATTTACTTCAGTGCATAATTTGCTTAGTTTTGCTTAGTTTACTTATATAGCTATATAGGTTAAATGAATTCATATTACTTGATCAAATTTTATAAATTAGTAGTTTTAATTCGTTTCATTGTCAAACTAATAAATTTATCGTATTTGATATGTCTAATAACTGTCAATTACATCAACTGTTATGCTAATCATTTTTAAAACAACAAATTTAAAATGATCACCTTTAATACTAAATATTATTGGATTCATTATGAATTAAATATTACATTCTACTGAGACTAATTGTTTAAAATGATTTTCATCTTAGTTCAGAACAATAATCAATTTATCAATTGAAATATGTAACTACCCTTCTCACCTCACCTCAAAGGCGGCGAGGGGGCTGGAGGGGAAGCCCATAGCAAAAATCTAGCGCAGTTCCTTAGCCAATGAATAGTTGTTTATGTGTCGCTCGAGTTAAAATCAGTTTATTTCGTTCATGATTTCTTTGTTTCTTCAATTAGTATTTGCGTTACTTGCGAAAAGTCAGAGGTACTGGCACCAGTGAATGAAATAGTTGAAATATAGAGAGCCAAAGTTCGTAACTTTGGCTTTCTATAATAGCAGATAGATAAAATATAGTACAACACACGGCCGTGGTAACCACGGTGAAAGCTGGCTGCGGGTGGAGTAGCGCGTCACGCTAGCACTAATTTTTAAAGCGAATAAAATATCTTAAGCCTGAATCACACTCAACTTTGAGACCGTGTTTGAGTTAGCACTGGAGGTACCATACTAACTAATATGTCGTACTTAAAGTTCACTCTTAAATGTGGTACATGTCAACTGTGAGCTTTTAAGGTGTTAAGAGTGAAATTCAGGGCAACTCCTTATATACGAACTCATAGGCATTCTCAGAGTCGAGAGCGATTTATCAATACGGGCCTTATTCAGTGAAATGTTTCTTAGGACTCTTCCACCATCTCCTGTTAAACTGATTTTATCAAAAAGTCACTTTTAAAATTATTTTTATGTTCCAAGTCCTCCTTTTAGCGGTTTTTCATCCCTAATAACTGTTAAATGGAGAACGTGGAACGCAAAGATAATTTTAAAAGTGACTTTTTATTAAATATCAATTTAAGAGAAGATGGTGGGAAAGGCCCTTAGTGGATTAAATCAATAATTTAATTGTCATTATAATGATACCAAGTAGCATTAAATAAGTTTCATAGTTGATTCAAGTAAATGAATTTGATTAAAAAAAATAAATGGTTTAAATGTTACAGGTTCTAAGTTGTATTTAATAAGTTGAATCACTTGCTTTAATCATTTCTATGTTGGTACTGATCACACTCTTAGTTAAATTTATTAAAGTGAATTAGTTTTAATAATAATTTTCCTGTTGATATTAACCAGGTGTTAATTAAATTTGTTAAGATGAATTACTTGGTATAGCCATTTTTCATATTAATACTGAGTAAATACTAAAACTGAATAAATTCTTAATTTCCTTAGATAATAAATAATAATAAGAGTTATGTAGTTGACAAGTCAATTGAATAATGACAATTAATCAAAATCATTTTATAAGCAACGAATATTTTTTTTAGTGTAATATGTAATAAGATTTTTTAATTTAAAATAATGTTCTTTATCCATAGGAAACGCTTTATATAAAGCTTAAAATTGATACTATTATAATTCTTTATGCAGTAGATTTCTTTCAAACAATACACAAGTTTTATCGTATCTGACCAAGTATACAAAACCCTGTCACGTGGTATCTAAAAACCAAAATTTGGTGTATACACAAAGTAAATGGAGACCAATTAACATTTTTGAATATCTAATGCACTAAACGGATTATAGTCTGGAAAAACTATATAGTAATACTATCTACTCTTTACATGTAGCAAATTTTTACCTGCTAGACTTGCCCTACTAAAAGATAAGGTATAAATTGTTGCTTCTTGCCTTAAGACCGCCGTAAAAGTAGAGATATGTACTACTCTAAACGCAAGAAACACTTAACTTGATTTATGTAGCTTCTGCACGTACTGAAACATGAGTAGCATATAAAAGGTTTTAGCTTTGTCGCCATATTCTAGAAACGGTTTCAATAGAACAAAAACTGGCAGATACCAATTTTAGGGTTTATTTTATAACTACTCTATCAACAGAAGCAAAAAAAAAAAAACTTAAATATTGCTCGGTTGAGAATAGCACCAATTATAAGCTAATACTCATCTTTGTATTGTGCATAAACGGTGCCAGTTTATATTTTTAAGGAAATTTGTACGCATCCACATACATTTCATTCGAATATTGATAAAAGCTACACTGCCTCTATAAAAAATATTTTACAGTTTTACATTGTTTAACTCTAACGCCATTACTGGTTTAACCTTGGGCATTCACTGAGACATCATTGAATATTTGGCGCTTAGGGGTCTAAATAAAGGCAATTGCATTTCCTGTAAAGCCAACTCCGAAAGAATAATTCCTTCTAATAAAATCTAAAATATTCATATTATTATATATTTTACATTTAAAAATTGGTTAAACGTCTTTACAATTGAATTTTTATTATAATTTTATAGTGAAGTACCTCTCTTCCTAGGAAAAAACATATTGACGAATAAACGTTGAACTTTAAAGGGTAGACAGTATTTTTACCAATAAATTAAAAATTATTGGAATGGAAAGAAACCATTCATCTCATATACTTACGTCTTTTGTTTTATGTTTATCTATAATTTCAATGTAAAAGTTTAGAAGTGTACCTAGTTTTGATAAGCCAAATATTATTGTTGATTTATTATTACATAATATAATTTCTCTAATATTGGTAAATTTACTACGTGTTACTTAATAATAAACTATTTAAAAGTTTTAGAAATGACACAACTACGTGTGCCAATATTCTTCTATGTTACCATTTCCAAATGTAGTAATACACAGCATTGTGACGGTAATTTGAAATTTAGGGTTGGTTTTGGCAAAATATTGTGATCCAGGGATCGTCTACTCGGGACTGCGTACTAGCAAGATTTGACTGAGTCTTTACGAGTCGTCGCGACCTTCTAAGATAAATGAGATTCACGACTCCATTACCTTCACAGAGACACAGTAACATACTCTTGTGGTATGTAATTGCGAACTTGTGCAACCAATAAACTTGTGTACCTTAAAAAGTTAATGTTTATGTAAATAAAGCGAAAATAAAACAATTTTAAATATACACCACCAATATGCTTACTGCAAATGAAAATCAACTTTTCGAAAGTTTGGCAGTAAATACTAATTTGACGTCATGTGAGTGCGTAAAAGTCATGTTTTCGTGGTGCAAAAACATTATGTACTTACCACAAAAAGAATGATCCCTGTATTTTTACATTACACATTTTTACAACGAGGAGAAAATGATGTGATAAAGTCCCAATCCATTTCTCCTTCAATCAGCCTCCTTTGCCCTCCATCAGACATTCTATTCCGACTCAAGAAGCAATTCACTAGTGACTCTTTTGAAGTTGTTAATGTATATGGATGGCGGTGACCACCCGTTGACACTAACAACTTCAACTGTCACATTAACTTTTTTCATGTTCACTTCAACTCTTACTTTTCGGTGGCTCGCATGCTCGTTTGCCTTTCGATACTACTTTCAAAAAAATGGATACACCTTCAACTAATAAAGATAAATATGTAAAAAAATGTAAACTAATCTGTTGTTTTGTACCGAAGTACCCTCTTCCAATTCTGTCAAATTTTCTAGAAAATTCCTTCTAACTGTGCCTCTAAAAATCTAAGCCTAGATGAGAGTAGACAAAAATAACTAAGAAGAAAAATTTACCTTCCGCAAAATCTGTCTTGTGATCTTGTAAAATTTTCTTATTAGGAAACGGTGACCAGGTGGTCACCACCATAGAGTAGGTACTCTATGGCGGTTCGCATGCTCTTTTGCCTTTCGAAAATACCATAAAAACCCCAACATAGGTTTATACTTTTTTAAGAATACATTGTGACCTTTAAACAAACATCTATAATTATGTTATCATAAGTAGTAATACAAGTACTGCATAATCGAGCCTAAAGTTCATGTAAAAATTAATTATTAAAATCGTATAAAGTCTTTATTATCGCGTTGTTGGCAACGAGATAGCGGGTTTGAAATAGTAATAAAATAATACGTCACGGACTTGCCCAAAAAGCTCACTGCAAAGACCGCCTATATCCTTTCACGACCAATAAAATAATTTCTTTATTCTTCCTTAATTTTTTTATACTTGCATTCAGCCCGACCTCATTTATTTTATAAGACTCAAACAAAAATTTTATGATCGGCCCATGGCAACACAATGCGCCTTTTTAGGGTTCCGTTGTCGAAAACACGCATTTATAGTTCCGCTATGACCTTCCGTCCATCCGTTTATCTGTGTGCGGCTTAGCTCGGAAACTCTTAGTACTAGCAAGATGTAATTTGGTACGAGTATACATATCAATCACGTGGTAAGACAAGATCTCTGGTTGGATAGTTCGCTTAAAAACATTGTGGACTATTTGAAAACTATTTTTGATTCAGGGATCCGTTTGAAAAATATTAAATTCTAAATTGCTAATTTTTATTACAGTCAAGTTTCGCTAAGGCCCAAGGATGTAAATGATTGTTTTTGGATATCTAGAAAAATTTACGGCAGTTGTATAAACAATGAAGTGAATTAAGGTCACAGCTTACTACGCTTTCCAAGTTAACGAGTACTAGTCGAGCAACTCTAAAATGTACATGGAGAAGTAAAAAGGAAAGTTTTGTACAAACTCCATTGAAAATTACTTAGATGAAGTTGTTAGCCGTTAAACCATGAACTCCATTAATATTCCTTCATTATCTCCATTAATATCTTTTAATTAATTAATACTCCATTAAAAAATTCATTATATGAAACTAAAAGCCTTTTTCATAAGTCTGCATATCGACACTGGCAATTATGGAATCTTAAAAGAGAAAGAAAAGTTTCTCAGAGCTATTTGAGTGCATGTCCAGACCGATCCGTGGCTATAAAACGAAATGATAAGCAGACACGTCTTTGAAATATACGTTGTTTATATTCAATATTTTGCATAGAAATGGGTCGTCTGAAACTCTATCGAAATGCTGCTGGCGCCATTCATGGATAAGATCTTTCAGAAATCATTTCTCTTCACTATATAAAAAACATCTTCAAAATCTGTAAAAGAACGTAAAACTTTACGGCACTTACCAGATTTTTTTCTGTACTGTTTCGCTAACTAACATCACGGGTCATACACGCCACCTCATTTCATAATTGTTTTATTCACAACCCTTTCAATTATATACAATTTTAACGGGTAAATTTCCTTTCAAAACGGATCATTTTGGTAAATCTATAAAAATCATTAGAATTTAATTCAAAATACATACTAAAAGGGACTGTTATAATATTGAATATAATACGTATATGTTGTGCGTTCTGAGCATCCGTTTTAAAAATAACATTTTGTTCTGGGTTCAGGAGCACACTCACATTTTATGTTCCTATATTTTGTAATTTATTCTTATTGAAAAGAGAGCAGCCGTTATAACTTTTCAACTTTTATAGCACCGTAAAGCAGACTAAAAATACAGCTCTTGTTATATAGGAATGTTCAATGTACCGAGAAATAAAAAAATAACATTGAGATATATATAATACATTGGAATGTATGGCATGATATGTGTATGCGTGTATCGTATGTCAAAACTTGAAGTAGCGTGTAAATAATACGAAACCAAGCATTTAGGTTGAATGAAAATATAAATTATTAAATTAAATCAATGGAAATGTGTGAAAACAATATTGAAATTAAACGCAAAAACAAATTTGTCCTATTATAATTTCACATGGAGTTATAAAACAACGATTTTTTGATTTACTCCGTCAGTTTAACCAAAATACTTCGCGTCACACCAAACTTCAAGACTGTTAGGAAGTATCTTAATTTAACCTACAAGTTCAGAATAGTGAGTTAAAGTGTCAGCATGAATATAAGCATTAATGGGTGATTTTTAATATATTATACAGCATAAAAACGGTCATATTGACTTCAATTACAAAATTGAGGTCTGCACCGAATGCCAATCTTTATCAATCCGGTTTTGTTTTATAAAATATACTTTTAGTCTGAGCAATATGTTCACTTTTTGTCATTCCGATTATACTGCTTCGAAAATTATGATTGGAAAGTCATTCGATGCAAAATTGCATTTAAACTCGTCGAAAAATATGAAATGGCTTAAAAAAATAGCAAAAGTCATAAATGAGGTACTGAAAAAAGGGGTTTAGTTTTTGAAAATATCTCAAAAATTATTGCAGATATCTAAAATTTGAAAAACAAATTCTTTAAGAACAAATTGTTTTTTTAAGTTTTGCCTTAGGAAGTCTGCCTCCAATACTTATAATTTTTATTTGGTGGTGAAAATAGGACTGAAAACGGATCATGACATTCTTGCGCGTGCCCAGTGATTCGTTCCCCAAAACTAATAAAAAATTTTTAACTTTAGAATATAAACATTAAGGATAAACAAAATTTAAGTACATCCAGTATATACAATTGAACGAAAATCTGTTAGAAATTTTTTTCCCGATTTTTAGAGTTCCGTACCTCATAAGGAAAAAACGGAACCCTTATAGGATCACTTTGTGGTTCGTCCGTCTGTCTATTAAGACCCTTTTTCTCAGGAACGCGTCGAGGTATCAAGCTGAAATTCATATAAAATACTTAAGTTTCTTGTCACTGTCCCTTAGAGCTGTGAAAAAATCAAACTTCTAAGCCAACGCATTCAAAAGATACAGCCGTTACATGCCGCCATTACATGCCGCAAATTTTCGACACGCGCAAGGGAATCATAACCCACGGGGTACTTTCCGTGAACTCAGAATCTTGAGATTTGGTACGAAGCAACGTATTATACCACAGATAAAGGAAAAATTGCGAAAACCATAAAGTTTTAGTTACATCATATAATAAAAATATTTTTACTAATTTTAAACTTACTATACCTTTCCTCATGAACGCGTAGAGGTATTGAATTGAAATTCATATCAAATACTCAGGTCTATAATACTTTTAAGCTGTAATAAAATCAAATTTCTATGTCAACGCAATTAAAAGAAACAGCAATTTAAGGCGCATATTTTAAAACCCGCAACTACTCGCAAGGGAATCAAAACCTAAAGGATACTTTCAGTCAACCTAGAATCTTGAAATTTGACATGAAGCAACGTTTTATAAGCTGCACAAAGGAAAAATTACGAAAACCTTCAATTTTTAGTTACATCACATAATACTTTTTTTTAAATAATTTTTAACTTATCACCCTTTTCCTCATGAACCCGTAGAGGTATCAAGTTGAAATTCATATCAAATGCTTAAGTCAATTTCCTTAAAACTGTCAAAAAAAAAAAAAATTATAAACATAATTGTAGTCACCGCATTGACCGCGACTTATTTCTATGTATGGGGAGGGGACAACATTTTATCGCTTATGTACGTCGCAATCATAAGGATGCAGTGAGAGATGGATCATGTAAAAGATATTATTCAAATAACCCGGGCGTTGCAAACGGCCATTGTGAATGCTTGCATTTTGGAATGTTTAATGTCAGAGTGATAACTGTATGTAGGTCGCCACAACGTCAAATTAATGTTGCAATACAATGCATAAATACAATAATATACGGCAGCAATCTCAATAGTTATACTCCATGTTTTCGTCGGATTGTTGTGGGAGACTTCAATATCGATTTTAGGATGAATCTCCAAAATGGAATTTCCACATATTTTTCATCCATAAACATGTTTCCGTTAATAAACACTAGCACTACAAGAAGTAGTACAACTATAGATAACGTTTTTCGAACTCCAATGATCAATGTGGTATTTCACATCTCTTTCAGTCACGATTTCCAGATCTGATTCAAATTTAACACTTAATTAGTATTTTTGAATCAGATTTCTAAATAGTGATTAAAAAACCATGTAAATAAATAACTTTGAAAAAAGAACTTTTGCAAGACTACTGCAAGGCTAGTGTAGGCATTTCAGTTATACTATATACGAAATGATATGTGTTAATGTAAAATAAAGGATTACTGAAACGATAAAGAGACCTTTGTCTTAAATTTACACTCCTCCAGCTTTCCACATTGTAATGTTATGGATTTTATTTTGCAATAAAAATACCATAACTTTGACTCGATTGTCGTTATGGGTGAACTTTTACTCATATACCTACAGGTTTTTAAGGAACCCTCGGTGCGCGAGTTCAACTCGCACTTGGCCTGTTTTTCTATTAGTTATTCAATTGTTAATTAACTTCAACCTGGAAGTTAACATGGAAATCCCGATTTTATTTAAACTAAAATCCTGAAAATTTTCCCACCACTTGAATGCCTTTTTAGAAGGCTATAAGGGAAACTGCAATTGGATTTATTGAAAGGAAATATATATGTTTCATTTCTTTATAAGCAATCTAAGTCGTTAAAAATATTTAAAAACTCAAATTAAACAGTCACCATTATTTTTTAATATTACGGATTATTTCATTTTTTAATGGATTTAAACTGTATAAAAATGCATATTTTTATTTTTTTGCAAATATTGTTTAAACAATTGTTATAAACAAATTTATAACTTAAGAGGTACTTTAAAACGTTTTTTTGGAAATGTAATACTCGATGGAAATTATGATTTAAAAAATTGTTCCTTAATTTTACTTTTATTGCTGAAGAACACATTTGATAATTAACAATTATAATTGTTACTAGTGACTAATATTAAGGTGCATTTTTTGATTATCGTTTTCATTGCTCTTTAAGGTCATAGAAGAAATGATTTTTTTTTGTCTATTTTTACTTTGTTTATTCGATAAACATTTGAAATATGGTGCTATATATTTTTAAATGGTAAAAAAATTGTAAAAGATCATGGGTGGTTTTTGAAAACAGAATTACAAAACTTTCAATTTTTAAAACTTGACGTTTACTTTTAGGTTTTCATGAATGTTATTGAAATAATTTATGAACTAATGAAGATATGACTTCAGATAATTTTTTTTTATTCTATATAAGACTTCATAATTCCGCTAAGTGGAATATTCTTATAAACTATTAACAATACGGCAAAATTATTTATGGTATTTTTTATCCACCATCAACTAGTGAATAAATTAAAAACTTAACTGAAGCTCTCACTCGATTTTTTTTTGATTTTTTCATAATAATATTCAGAACAAAATTGCATTACTCACAACAACGTATAGAAATTTTTTTCACGCAATTCCGCGTTGATTGACACACCAATAATATTTTTTGGAGCTGCCTAGCCGAAATTTACAAATAATGAATATTTTGCTTAGTCTGTTAAAACACGCAAATCAAACAGTCAGACAGCAAAATGATTCTAAAAGGTTTCCATTGTTTTCCTTTATGAGTTACCAAATAGTAAAGGGCTCCTAAAGGATTATTTTTTTGTCTTCGTCATTATACTTCGAGCGGTAATAGTGATAAAATTTAATGTTTTTATTTTTCCTAACGAACCATATTGGATAAAAATTTAAAATACAAAAATAATAAAATCAATTATTAGTTATTTGTTGCAACTTATTTGGATAACCAGTAACATAATTAAAAAATCGACTATAAAACTATGATTTTGTCAACTTTGTGCATACTTACTACATTTGTATATATTTTTTGTTAAGATATTCAGTGAGAATCATTTTTAACTTCCCGCTAAGAAAATTGAATTTTTTTTTTAATTGTCGGGAAGTTATTGGTTTCATCCTATTTTGCAAAAATCGAGTTCTCATCAGATCTCGACGTTCTGAGGGTCTAGGAAGCTTCTCTGATCATCCCTGAGATGATGTTCGTATGCCTGTGTGGATCTGTGTATGTGTGTGTGTGTGTGTATGTGTAGATGTATGTAAACCTCTTATAACTTTTAAACGGCTGGACCGAATCGAGCCCACTAAACGGCGTTCCAAAGAGCTTCACCAAAATTAGATTTGCTAAAAGTTTGGGTCGATTTGGATTGGTAGATTTTAAGAAATTTTCAAAAAACTAAGAAAAAAAAAATTTTTTTAAAGTGTTTTTTTTTAAATAACTTTAAAATAGCTTAATCGATCAATCCCAAAAATCTAATCAGCTCTTAACCTATAAAAACACATCGATTGCCGCAAACCGGGTCAAAATCGGTTTATTCGTTTGTGAGAAATGGTTGTCGAAAGAAATCGAAAAAAACAGGTTTTTTTGGAATAACTACGAAAGGGCTTGACCGATCGATTTCAAATTCTAACCAGCTCTTGACCCTGTAAAAACACGTCGATTGCCGCAAACCGGGTCAAAATTGGTCGATTCGTTTGCGAGAAATCATTGTCGAAATAAATCGAAACAAGCCGTTTTTTTGAAATAACTATGAAACGGATAAAATTAGCAGGAAGTTGCAAAGTTGGCCTTTAGGGTCAACCGCTGTCCAAATTTTTTTGTAAATAATCTTATCTTAATCTGCAAAAAGTACGTTTCAATAGAGCGCATGCTTTTGATTTTCATTTCCATAAATCCGTCTATTTAAAAAAGAGGATTTCTGTGGAAATATAAAACCTTTTAGTTATGTAGAGAAGGACTAAGATGACTCATTTTTAAAATTTCAAGGTAAAATTCGAGGTGATTTCGAGAAATTTGTTTAAATATTCAATTTATTGTTAGGGACAATTTTACGGTAACCTCTACTTAATGTATACAGACTACGAACAGATCTGAATGCGATGTTTTTTTTAAATAAAATCAATCACCGTGTATGTATTTATTTATTGTTCACACATATATTTAGTGTTATGTCAAATATTAAATATAAGTTTCTGACAAGATTTCATACAGAATGAATATGCCAAAGTTACCCAAATTTTTATATGATTTATTTAGCAACAACCATTACTAGTCAAATCTATACGTATAATAAAATCGTAAGCAAGCAGTATCTGCACATTAAATATATTAAAAAATATTTATACACATTTCACTTATGTCAACTGGACCAAAAAATATAGTTTTTAGAATTTTCGTTTGTTTGTCTGTGCATTTGTGCACATTAAAAAAATTTTGGCCTATTTGAATACGATTTTCACTGATTAATTTGTGGCAAGCTTCCCGTAACATTTAGTTATAATAAACTTACATCTATTACATTTCACAAACAATAAACAATCATCTTACATCATCACTCTCTTACTTTATTTTTTTCATAATTTAGTAGTTTGATTGAATATTTTCAATATAATAATTATTGAATAGAATAATTTATGAAGACAAATTAGATTATTTTAGTTATATTTCAAAGACAACAAGAGAAAAGAAAGTTGTATGTAAAAACATGTAGAAATATGTAAAAAAATATATAGAAACATATACCGTTCATTGCTTTTATTGTATTTGGCTAATATCTGGCATTTTTAATAATTGCTTTATTCCTACATAAGTCTAGCTTATAATAAATGGGATGTTATCAAGTTGGTAGAAGTTTCTATTTTTATTGCGTTTCTATATTGTTTGTAAGTGTACTTTAATGTTATATGTATAAATTAAATAGAAAAAAGATTATACATATCATTTTCGTTTGTATTATTGTGTTAGATTAAATTCCTGTGTTTCAAAATAACTTACTTCAGATTCACTCAATGGTACATACAATATAGTGTAAATTTTATTTTCATACTAGCATTTGCCCCAGCTATTTGCAAATCGAAATCGCGACCGGTAGCGAGATTAAAATCGTAAGCGAGACGAAAATGGAATTGAGATGCGTGACCGAAAAGAGAGATCGAAATCGAGAATGGTACCCGGGTCCAAATCGAGTATGGAACCAAAATTTATATAAACTGCATTACTGGAATCGCAATGATAAATTGTACAGAAAGCGAATTTTAGACCGGGATCAGGATCGTGAACGGAACTAGAATCTGAATCTACCTGATCAAGACCGGGTTTGCAATCAAAAGCCGTGCCGTGACGCGAAATGAAGGATACATTCTACGTCCACGAAGGCGTAGCCGCAGGAAGAAACTAGTAATTTTAATATGTTTTTTTTTAATTTATAAATAATTACTTATTCCATCGCTTTTTCAATTTAAGCGGCCGTTAACTTAATGGAACATAATAATTTTCCAACCAAAATTAAATATCCCATACTTTATATTTTTATATCATATATAAAGTTTGTTCTTTTGTTTGCACCATTGTGAGGTTAAATTAAGGTTTCTCACAAGTATAGGTTTCATAGTATGTTGGTTGTTGGCTATGGTTAGATACCAACGTACTATGAAACCCACATACATGTGTGTTTCGTGAATAATCATAAACGGAATCATTTGATAACTACAAATAAATTCGTATAATCATATTAGTACAGTTGCCGTACAAATTGTAATGCGACAAAACTAACATTTTTAAAATCATGCATTTGAATATGTGAAAAAATATCGATTTTGAATTATTTTTGAGTTAGACACAGAAATTAATCAAACAAACGATATGTTTTAAAAACAATATTTTATATTATTAGAGTAAAGGCAATTTGTTAACAAAAAAGCAACAGAGGAGCATATATTTCAAAGCCCGAAAAGTCTCAAAATCCTTTCTAGAGATATTTTGTCATATCATCATCATCAGCTTATATCATGGTACTGCAGGGGATGACGTACTTTCACGATTTTATATTTTAGACGTAGAGATTTAGATCTCACATTCTGATATATCAGAATGAAATATTGGTCGTATATGATATAGTCCCGCTATTATATAGAACTTGTATCGATACTCCTATTTTCATCCAAAACCGTTTGGCTATCTCAGTTTGATCGATTAAGGAATATTAACGTATGTTTGAAAATGTATATATCGATCAATCTGTCTTTAATTCATAACTTTGAAGACGAAGTGGCACGAGTGTTCATCGTTGTGTCAATATATAAATAAGACAATAAATCGAAACATAGTATAATAATAATGAATACTGGACCATATGATGCAAATCCAAAATAAATATTCGAATTGGAGATTACCAGTTGAAAACAAATTAGCTCCACCTAAGGTAGATTTACAACGGACGCGTTTTGTTTTCCAAATATATTTATGGCCCATGAAAAAACTTTGCAAATATTGCATGGGGTTTTGGTCTATAGATACTCTACAACATTACATTGTTTTCTTTTTAGTTTTAATTGCATATAATTAATATAAACTATCTAGTAGAATAAATAACCAAGAAGCTATCATTTATCGAAGACACTTATGTATCTAAAATAAAAGGTAATTAAAAATCTAAAATAACAATGAAGATAAACTTTCTACTGTCTGTAGTGTACAGAGTATATATAATATAATATAAAGTACTAAGAAAATTTTGTCTGACGTTCACGAATCTTCTTCGAAAATAAGTTGATAAGTATTAATATAAAACAGTCGTACGTATAATAAAATTTCAATAATAAGCAGGTAATCAATTTAGAGACGTTTGGTAGACATTTGGTAGACAACAGAGTAGAGACAACAGAGACATACTTGTACTTGGTTAATGAAACTTTGTTTCTATTTTAATTCATAAGACGGTCCACATCTTGGGAAGGTGGCTGGTAAAATAAGCTCTGCAGATTCTGCGACCAAGCAAATAAACGATTAAGAGACACGGTTGCAGTGAAGTTGGTTTATTGCAGCCACTTTCATCGTATATCTAATGCTACAGGGAATTCCGTTCTGAGGAAAAGCTGTTTATATTCAAACAATGTTTGTTTTACAATACAGTTAGTTTGAGCTACCCATGAATCTACAGATACTTAGTCTTAAACTTGCCGTGAAGTAAATAGCAGTCATAACATCTATTGTGATTGCATTTGCTACAATGTAGTTTATGTATACAAAAAAATTTTATGCTTTACCCACGATATACGACTGTCATTAGTCTACAATATACAAATACTGGAAAGAAACGTATAAGAAATGCATTCTCGCAAATATCAGATCTTAAAAGGTCAGTTACTGTTTTGTTGACAGTCGTAATTATTTTTGTAATAGGATTCCCAGTTAAATAGAAATCTATTAGTTGGTTATATAAAAACCTTGCTCATGACAAACGCTAATATTTATTATATTTTAATTGTGATAGTAATGCTTGAAAATCATTTTTAGAGTTGAGACAATTACAAATATTTATATTTCTCCAGCGTTTCTTTCCAAACTGACTTAAATTCATCTTAAATCTAAATGAGAAAATCTAAAGCAAAAGTCTAAGTTAAATTTCATATTATTATTTTATATCTATTTATATATTTATATAAATAAATATATAAATAGATGTAGGACTTTGCATCAAGTCTCTGCTATGTTAATGGACTCGGACACCGTTCGAGCGAACGGTGGTACATATATGAAATATATATATATATATATATATATGAAAGTTGGTACATATATGTACTTTTTCATGGAGAAGGTTTTCATACAACCTATTTTAGTGTTTAACCTCGATTTTGTTCACACTTTTTAATAACGAACTGAATTACTACACCAATTCAAAAAAATCTTTCACTGAAAGAAATCTACGCGATCTCTAATTTATTCTGACAATAGCATTCACCACGGCTGCCTATATATCAGAACGATATAATAATTAAAGGCAGGACGAGAAACAAAATCGAAAAACATGTAGACTGTTCAGCTATATTTATTAATTATAATAATTCATATTTTTACATTAAAACTTACATACACACGCATATTATTTATCACATCTTATTTTCTTTCAAATTAAATCCGCGTGTTATTTATCAAAAAATAAAATAAGGCCTTCAACGCCGACGTATGTCATCTCGCAGTTTTTTCACAGACGCAACGGCTCGCTGCTTAATTATATCGTATATTTTATATTTAATGATCTTGTTACAGCATTGTATAAATAATACTTTCTCCCTTTGATACTCCTTATGAATTATTCCCTATGTGTCGTGTATTCATATCAGCAAAAGTCTTAAGTGTTGAATGTGTTTTCCTGTTTGTCACTGCCCATCTAAAGACTGGACTATCGAGGTAACACATACCATTTATATCCGAATAAAACAAACGACCCTAAAGCCAGGAAAGGTACTAGGGTAGTATCTTACAAACTAATCATTTTGTATATTTCATAAATAAGAATCATGTATTAGTGCAAATATATTCATATAAATCGTTACATAACATGTGGTTTTGGTTAAAATAAAATCAAAATTAAGTCGCATATTCTAATTTGGTTTTCTGTATTCCTGCTCACGAACTGAAATCGCGTGAAAGTTCATCATTAATAATTTTTTATTGACTTACCTTATCCTTTCGCATTATATTAACCTTGCATATTAAAGACTCTTACTGTATTAAACAAAGGATGTATAGTATCTGGTTCATTTTTATATGAATCTCAAAATATGCGCTGAATGTACAAAATATACCAGAATGCATTTCCGTTAATACGTTTTCGTTTTCAGCGTAAATTCTTCGCGCGTTCAAGAGAGGGCACTGAAAGGATGTAGAGAGCGTCGATCGATTATCGGATTACAGTATCGGAGCACTCAAATTTGAGTCAGGTAGTACTGTAACGTGACTGAAAATAGATGTGCCAAATGCGAACTGGTTTGTTTTCAGCTACCCAAACATCATCCATAGTAAATACGATCCGCTTACAAATTAAATTCCAGACATATTCAATGATTTGAAAATGTAAAGTTGCTATGGAATATAATCAGAATCATTCAGGATTAAACTCATTCAAGCATGCAGGAAGTTATATAGACATTGAATTCTAGCCATGAATCGGTAGGTCAATTTGTAATCAAAATGATAAGAGTATAATAAAGAATAGCGAACTTATTAAAACTCTGCTGATGGTCACGAATAAATTTAGTAGCCCTAATCCTTTTACAATAATATGAAAGGCAGATAATGTACCTACGAAGGGTCGTATTGAGCCGCTTTAATCGCTTTGAAAGACCACATATATAATTAGTCACCGAAATCGTGTGTGTCTACACATGACCACATTGATATCGATTTCCCTTATCTCCAATTATTTTAATTGGCTCCATCCGTTGAGTTAGCCCTTCGAGATCTATAAATTTCAGTGCTGTATATCTTTGAAGTGTTCTAACGCGATGAGCAATATTCAGAATAATTCAATATCCTTTAGTCTGGGCTTTAATTAATAAATAAATTTGATTTAACTAATGAAGGATATACAAATTAAAAATTGAATTAACAAAGGAAAATTCGTTAGCTTCCAAATTACGTGGGTCACAATGCCTTCGGTATTATTGTTTAGTTCTAAATTTGTTTGTTTAGGTATATATTTTTGTCCCAAACATCCACCCTGTTATTTTGTCACCGGTTGCAGCAAAAACGTATATAATTAGCCTAATGAAATCTTATCTTCTGTAATTATGTTTCGCTTATTGATCTCGGACCTCCCCTCGTTCCAATTAGAGCATCGGGTGAACGTCGTAACAGTTTTTCACGCTAAAATTCTTTTTCCTTATCTAACGACTTCGATGACTTTTCTCTTCCTCGAGTACCAGTACTGTAGAAAAATATCTTTTGCACTGTTATGCAACATGTGTTGTGCGTAAAGCTATAATATAGATTGACTTAATGTAAAAGTTAATAGGCATGATGACAGTCAGCAAGAATCACTGAAATTATGATTTAAAATAATTATACACAATATAAAGATTCTTTTATGTCACTTATTTTTAAAAACCAGAGTGATTATTTTATTTTATAAAATAAAAACACAAAACTCACCAATTCGCCATATTAAGTCAAACACCAATCCGAAGCGTGTGACGTCATGCTTTCGTAAACATTATTAAACGTTTTAAGGACATTGCGATCTTGCTTTGTATTTCCCTTTTTTACAGTTTAACTGATATTTACTTGATATAAATGTTGTGTCTTGGCTTTTATAAACAAAAGTACCTACGAGAAGGAAACATTATTCATGGAACAAGGATTTATCGAAGCAAACAGTTCAAGTTTGCAAAAATCGACTTGTTGATGCTGGGAGGATTTTTTGCATCAAACAATGGCTTTTGTTCGGCAGAATTTCGATATGTTAAAACTTCCAAGTAAGTATTGCATTAAATATTATTCAAAATACATTAAACGACCTAAATTTTCACAAAGTATCTATATTATGCTTGAGTACGACACTTTGAGGTTATGTTATGAAAGCAGTTCGTTTTCTTCTGTCGGGTTGGCATTCAAATTTTGTGGGAATATATCCTGACTTCATGCGCATTTGGGAAACAGAACCCATCACACGATACTGAATATAGTTTTCCATATCATTTGGTAACTGGAACAAGAATAAAAGTTTTTAGCAATAAAGCAATAAAACTTAACCTCAAACTTGACGACTGAATTATTTATAAATTAGGATAGTTATGTTCATTAATTTATTATTACATAGCGAATAAAGTTAATACTTACGTCAAAATGGTCTTCACAGAAGTAAATTACTGAACTTGAAGATATATCTGCTGGATCTCGCCTTGCAAGATTTAACCACTTGTTTCTATGTTTTTATGCATTGAGACGTCAATAAATAACTTGTTGGGAGTTTTATAGATGTATTATTACATTGAGGAACCGCACACCATCGATACACATTAGGATTCATGACTTTAGCACAAAATCTTAATTAGATATCAAAATAAACAATACACATTCAAGCTGCTAACAAATGTTTACGAAAGCGTGACGTCATAGGCAGACGCCATTACCAATCAAGCGTTTTGGTGCATAATTCAAATTTTATTTTTTATAGGTAATTTTTTGCACCAAAACCTATATTTTTTATAGAAATACGATTTATTTTGTATAAAATAGACACCTAAGAACAATATGGAGTAGTTTTTGAAAATCAGTCATCATGCCTATTTAAGGTGTTGAAATAAAGAATCAGAAAATTCTTTTTCTTTATTTAAAATGCGATTTTATTTATATTGATGCTCTTTTTTTTAAAGTTTATAAATCCATTTTGTGACTTTTAAAATCGGAACATGTTCACTTTGTGTTTGTGTGTACGTATATATGTATGTAAACCGGTCGAAATACAGTTCGCGACATTCGAAAGGAATACACTCAACTAAGACTTTGTAAAATGTTGAAGCAGTTTCGCCGAGTTTTTGAAGAATCTCAAAAATAAGGTTTTCAGAAAAATATTTTTTTGAAATAACCTTTTTGTCTACTCTACCGACCAATACCAACATCTAATTATGTCTTTTTCCCAAACATGAAATGCCTAAAAATAGGTTGAAATTGACAGCATAAAAATAGGTTGATTTGTTCAAGAGATATAATTAGAGAATATTTTCTTAAAAGTTGCTATTTTAGAATATTTTGTAAATTGCTCTGCCGAAGATATACATGGCGAATAATTTTTAAAATAGCGTTTTATTTTTTTATTTTTTATTATTATGTTATTATTTTTATATTATATATACATGTTTTTTATAGTACATCAACAAATTCTTAAATCTAAGCATTTGTATATTTTAAAAAACGGCATCAATTGTTATAAAAAGCAACAAAGTTGGTTAGTTTTTCGAAAGATATGATTAAGGACAAATTCGAAAAAAATGTTTTTTTCACAATAACATCAAATTCTTATGTTTGGTACTCTGTAATCATTTTTGTTTAAAAATCTATATCTATTGCCATAAAGCAGATAAGAATCAAAAGACTTGTTTCAATGTTGGTATAATTAAAATATTTAAAAAAACGGTTTTTAATTCATATAGGTTTTTCAATTTTAATAACTCAAAACATATGAGAACTATATTCTTGAGCTCGGAGAGCTTGAAAAAGCTATAAAATCGATATT
The DNA here is from genome assembly GCA_005406025.1 of Eumeta japonica. NCBI lineage: Eukaryota > Metazoa > Arthropoda > Insecta > Lepidoptera > Psychidae > Eumeta > Eumeta japonica. Next base: position 203,694 of record BGZK01000782.1, read on the forward strand.
TTGAGCGTGATGAGTTCAATAGTTTACTATTCCTTTATGTCTAACATTTTGAACTCGTAAGTGGTAATATGTTTAAGAATGCCACAAAAGGTCAACCGGATTTCAAATTTTTGGGGTCGAAGACCCATAAACAATTTTTATAATTCGAGGAGCTCAAAAATGTATCGATAAATGTCATAACGGAAAGTTCGTGTGATGGCCTGTGAAACGGATTCTTAGGTCTACAAATAAAAATACTAAAATATATTACGAATACATAGAAACGTAGTGTGACTTATTCCTTTTGACTAGCTTGTGTCGTAGGAAATAATAAAAAAAAAACAGTCTTTTATGTCGGACGTCTTTAGTTCGAATAACGCGTTTCTCTATAAGTACATAAAAAAAAGTAAACAAAAAAATCATTGTAAGAAAAACGAGTTTCGGTTCACAAGAATTGTCATGGAAATGTGTCGTTGTTTAAAGGCACGCTTGACTATTCGTAAAAAAAAATATATAAAGGAAACGCACGAACAGTACATCTTTTGCTATAAGGGATTGGCCTTGCTTTGGCTGTTCGAAAATATACGTATCAAGGTTTTATTATAAACTTATACACATTTCATTACACCTATTGTGTTGTCATGTCTGTTCACATTTTGATATAGACACAATTTATGGTTAATATCATGAGTTATATTACTGAATAACAAATATCACACATATTTATGTAGTTTGATTTAGATGATTTGGTGAATTATCGTTGATTTAATTAGTAAAGAATGAGTTGATGATATATTTATTTATAATCAATTATGTGAGATATGAATTATCGATTTATTTAACTGATTAATTGATATTCACCGGTAGGTGATTTCATTTTGTTTGATTATTTTATTATAATTGATGATTTCAATTCATGACGTGAATTGGGATACAATTATTTATATATTTATTTTATAAGTGTAGATTAAGTTTCGTTTATATGTGTCTTTATATGAATGTTACAAATCGCAATGTGCGCGCTTTTCCGTCAGTGTCTCTAGGAAAAAAAAAGAGAAAGGGGCATTTTTCTTTACGAAAACAATTGAAAGGAAAACAATACGGCCGCAGCCGGGCGATGTTATGATGCGCGGACGCTGAGCGCGCGAGATGGTAGTCAGTTAAGCTTGGAACTAGAAAATGTGAAGTCAGGCCGCACCCCGGAGGCCGCGGTCAACGCTGACCGCGGGGAAATCAAGACGAGCGATCTGCTAAGTTAAGAAGCAGTCTGCAGTCCAGCGAAGAGGTCGCGGACGGCGATCCGACAGAAAAGCCAAGCATTTTTTGTATTTATTCTTATAATGTTTTTCTTGTGAGCAGATATCCTAATAAATAGTTAGGATATCTTTCAGGCTAACAGTTCATTTGTCTCAATAAGAACTAGCTTGCGGGAGCTGACCCTAATATTGAAATAAAGTTTATTAACCAAGATTTTAAACTTCCCCTTTTGCATTCAACCTACCTCGGTGATGTCATATTTAAAGTACTTGAGGTAGATGAGCGGGTCTGATACGCATCAGACCTGTTCGTCCAGAGTTACATGGGTCTCCAAGCGGGTTTCCATCTGCAAGGAGATCAGGTCAAGCCTCTAGCTCCATTGCAAATTGAACTCCTATCCCCAGAAATGGTTCCGGTACACAAAAATAAAATATTGTAATAAAGTCTTGTAATAAATAATTTGTTAAAACAAGTACGGTTTAAACATAGGACATCTTGCACAACACGATAATAATAGTTATATTTTATATGCATAACTATAATATTTTACTACTCACATTTAATTTAATCTTATTTAGTTTAATTTTATTGCACATCCTTTTATTTGACTGTGTATTGTATAAAATGTGTTATTTGCCTATTGCATTTTAATTTAAAGATATAATTACTTGAATAAAATGCTAAAAATATATTTAGCATTCTAATATATATATGAAGGAATCAGAGTGCTTTAGCACACTTAGGAAATTCGATCATAGGGTTGACTGATTTTATTGAGATTGATATTTTATTCGATCTTATTCGTCGCATTTGAGACTTTAGTTAATACCATCCGATACTTTGATGATGTAATCTTTGATTTGACTATAATATAGATAGTCTAATACTGAGCTTCTAAGTAAATAGCTCTAGTGTTAAAGACGTTTATTCTGAGGTTGCGATGCTTGAGAAGTATCGAGTATACGACTTTATTCTGTACGGATATTTGCAGCGTTGGTGAAACTCTAGAAAATTCAGAAAATGTAATATTTTATTCCTTTATAATTAATATTGAACACATAAAAAAATAATTGTCTGTACTTTATTACCATACGGATCGGCGTGACTTCGTTGGGTCGAATAATGCAATTTACATGGCCGGGCAAAAATGTGCCGCCGAACCCCAAAATTCAGCAGAGCTACACTGCGGTCGCTCTGAACACCTAACGGTCGCTACTGCAGACTGATTTTGGTACAACGTACCGAACGAATGGGGAAACACCCTAACGCTGTAAGCGCGGGAAAAGAGCACTCAGCTCACTTTTTCGTAGAGCGTGAAAAACACGCACAACGAAACATCAGCCCGTGGAGTTTCGCGACAATCCGATAAAATCTAGGTTCAGATCGTGAACCCTGTAAGAGTCGAACTTCTGTTCCCGATTCAAAGCCAGGCTGTTCCGCGCTACGCAATTTTATTAAATTAATTGACTGTTTATTAGTTGTTAAATTATTATTAGTGTATTAAATTAATTGTTTGATGATCAAACAGTAGATATACATGTAGGCCATATAGGGTTCCGTTTCACATGCGAGATAAACTGTTTTATTATCAATGTAAGAACTAATGACGATATATAGATTTAAATAAACTCAAGCAAATATTCAATAAAATTATTTCATATGTTTATATTTTTTTATATTTTAGTGAAATGATTAAATACAAAACGTGTATACCAGTTTTTATGAATTTTTGAAATTGTTCCTATAATATACGGTCACAAATACTGCACTATAAATTTAAAACATAAATAAGACAGATAGATGTCCGGAATAGTTATAGTTCAGTGTGTCATTTTAGTTTCTAAATTAAATAGTAGGTACTTACTGCAACTTACTCCGCGTAAGTGATTTTCGGTGTAAACTTCCATTAGCGAGGTGATGTATTTTCCCAGCACGTGGCCGAGCCGTCCCCGGGAATCGCCTACGGGTCGTCCGACGACAACCGCTAGTCGTTTTACGAGTTCACGTTTACGACGCTGCACTCCAAACTCAGAAGTTAAAGGTGGACAATAACTGAGGGCCGAATTTTACTTCCATATAAAACGTGTTGAGGTATAAAATTATTTTTCGTATGAAGATCCTATATGTAAGCGCACGCGGGCGCATACGCCCACATCTAAAATGACTTGTGATTGCTGGCATAACAACTTTCAGACTTGTAGATCGGAAACTGAACACGCTGACTTGAATCTTATAAATAATTTGTGAATTCTAGATTCGAAACTGTCTGTGTATAGAGTGGGGGAAGTCACGCAATAGCTTCTAAAAATGGTATATTTGTTCCATTTTTTCTTTGGCACTGTATATATATATATATCGGAGATAAATATCCCAAACGAGCGAACTCGGGTAATTCAGATGTACATAGGAATGCCTGGACAGAGTTCATGCGGCGGTAGAGCGGGCAGTCGAGGCGAGGACGAGAGCGAAACGGGCGTGCGAGCGCGAGCATATCAAAACTGGTGGTTCGCGATATAATATTATTCAATATATATTAGTGAGGCAATGTATTTTCTGTGATTGTGTATAAAAATTACTTTACGTACGAAAATAACTCAAATTATTCTTCATAATACTATTACTACTATTATTTTTCTATAGAGTGTATGTTTATTCCGTTTGAGGAACCACAAATAATGGAGCCAGATGGTGTAGCCCAAAATTCAGCTCGAAGTCCTGACTGTGTTTCAACATATATATACGCCACGCCGCTTTTTGTTTTATAATAGTTTGTTCTATGCAAACGCTATGCAAAGCGTTATGCAAGCGAACAAAAAAAATTGCTAATACACTGGCCGTATACCGTATAGTTTATTAGTGTATATCTATTTGAAGACTATGTCCAGACGCATAAGTAGATTATTTTTTTTATAAGCATGACGTTATTCAATAGAGGTAAGTTAACTTAAGTATGATACATATTAAGATAAATTGCATCACATTCTTTTAAGATAGGTAGGTATTTATATAAATTCAAACTTATATACCCACACGCTTTGTTGTTTTAAAAGCTCACGCCATCGTTCCCAATATGGAATATCTAAAGATGGCACACTCGGTACACATGCACTTAACAGGCTTTACGCGGCGCAAGTAAAAATCTTCGTCTACCTTTGAAGTGTTAGTATGCTGACTCCTTTGCCCTCACCGCTGTTGGATAATTATACAAGCTCGAGTGTAGTATATTTCGTTGGTGCATTCTCACGATCGAACTTACAAACTTTGTATTGACTGTTGAATATCTTACTTCTGAGCTACCGTCGCAATCTCGTGTCGTAAGACCCTTCCATCCCTATAAATACTATAAATAGAGGAATTTGTTTGTTCATTTGTCCTTCTTTCGCATAGCAACAGAATAATAAATAGAACCGATTTTTGTACAGTCTGGATAGTGACATAAGCCTTTTTTATCCCGAAAGTTTCCGTATAATTAATACCACAGTTTTGTGGAATTAATTATAGTAACTTCGTGATTAGTAAATGGACCTGAATAAGATTTGGCTTGCAGATTGGTTTGAATTCGATATGATCCCTAAAATGCTTTTTGTCCACTTAAAATGCATGCTGCTTCCATAGTGGAATTTGAAACAGGTTAAATTTGTAATTTCTAAACAAATTTTAATCAAAATCCGTATAATATATTTATAAGTATTGCTTTGTAATAGTGGTGAATATTAACTTTTAAGTGTTTAAATACGTGGGCAATAATCTAAACCTATCAATCTCCCGTAGTTTTTCTATTATGAGTGTTTTATGTTATATTGAATTTACTTAAAGAGAGATGTTGTTATACTGAAACGATGTTATTTGTAATCTGAAACCGATGATCAATAAAGTGGAGTTGGGTATATTAATAATATATTGAGTTTGAACTGTAAAAGTCAGTCATTCAATGTAACATGCAAAACATAAAGTTTGATCGCGATCAGAATCGAGAGCGAAATTGGAATATAAATAAGAACTCAGACCAAAATTAAAATTTAAGGGCGGGACCTGAATAGAATCAAAAGTAGGAAAAGGGTAGAAGTCTGGAGTGAGACCTAAATTAAGAGTCGAGATGAGGTCGGGATCAGGATTTGCAGCGAGTTTAGAAACTTGAATAAAATGTGATCAATATGTAGATGAAGGAATCATGTTCGCAAATTATTTAATAGATTTTTCTTCAGATTGTAATATACTTTGTTAAATTCCATAACTTGAGGAGTGGCACAAATGAAAAAGTTCGAGTGGCATTAGTTACATCATAAATAGCCGTAATTTATAATCATGAAAGGTTTACACTCATGTAAGAGAGAACCAGAAGGTTCAACTACATGTTTTTCCATGCAAGCATGTTTAAATGTATCGATAGTAACATTCTATAAGGAAAAAAAATATCGCGATTCGTCAACATATCCGGCGTGACCCGCTAAAGATGTCGGCGGGCGGGCGACAAGAGAGCGGAAAAAAAACAAACTCCCATCCATGTGTAACACAAAAGAGTCCTCGGGCGAAAGGAAAACGGCGTTTTTGTAAACAAACATTTTAAGTCCAAACACGCACGAGTGCGGTCATCCCAATGAGGGGGAAAATCCTTTTTGAATGAATACACAACTCGCTTAGTCGCCGCGGAGGGCGCGGCGGCGAAACGGCCCGTTTGTGATGACTCGATAAGGGCTCCCGGCGAAAAGTTCGACTCGAGCACTCGTAAGGATAATGACGAGCGAAAGGAAGGCAGAAATTGTTTTCTCAATTCGTCTTTTTGTTTGTGAAGCATTTTTTAATTTTCAAGTATAAGATCAAAATTAGTTAGTATTTAGCTGAGTTTCTTATATTTTCTTCAATTTTTCTTATTTAGATTACAACAAAAACAGTCTATTTTTTTTTGCAAATCTTTTGGGGACCTCAACACAATCTAAAATGAGTTCACATTGCATACAGCAACACGTTTTCACTTTGTTTTGTCCGCTAAATGCTTACTTTATACCGTTTAGTGCAACATAAAAGGAAATCATATATTATTTATTTTTTACCTGTTTTTCGTCAATAGTTTAATTTCAGTATCAATGATGTCTGTGTCGCTAAAAGGATAGTCAAATTAAAATAAATATCAGCCACTATGGCTTTCACCCCGACTAGCTCTCGTACAAAGAAAAATGCACTTACGTGAATCATCCAAACAGCTTAACGTGGGGACAGAGACATAACTTTTTTTTCTTACACAGGACTCTGTGCGTTGCAATATATATCAATATGAATCGATATTCATGCATACACATAACGTTATGGTATAACGTTGGACGATAATAAACTTTTCGTTGGAACTGAGGTATTAAATTTCATTCGTTTAATGAAATTTCTCCATTTCCAAACGACCGTTTATAATACATTGTTCCTATTCCGATTACGCAACCGCCCCAATATCCGATGTCACTGAAGGCGCTGGTGTCGCATATTTGTACATACCTTCACAATTTCAGTATGATGAGAAACATTTTTGTTGATTCGTAATATAGTGACCCGACTCTCGCAGACTTTTTATTTCAAGTTGAAGGTTTTGAACTTTAGTTCTCCACGTTGGCTGACTCAGAGCGGGCTTGGGACCGCTAATGCTTTCAATTTTCCCGTGAATGGAATCGAATCCGATACTCTCCGATTTAAAGGAGATGCTCTTCACTATGGAGTAACTTGTACCCATGTCTGAATGTCTCTCTTCGAGACCGCGGAAAGCGCTGGCACGTCAAATTCAATAATTGTACAATAAAACAAACTTAGCAGCGAGTGATGTTTGATTAAGATAAAATTGACTGTCTTTTATGACGGGAGAATACTTACTGTTACCTAATTTTGACATTGACGTCACGTAATTATAAAAACATTAAGTATAGTTTACGAAAGCATCCATATGTGCGCTTCTTTTGCCAATATTTGTATGTGTATCGTTAATTTCAATGTGGAATTGATTTTACGAACGTTTTTTATGAGGAAAAAATATTTTATTATGAAGAGAATGGATTCCGTCATCCTTTCAGGGATAATAATGTGATGATATTTGACGTTTATGATTCCAATAAAACGCCAATAAAGTTCGTTTGATTGGACAGTTACAGCAATGTTACCTCTCATCAACGATGGGCGAATATTCATTTTTAGATATTTAAAATCATTCATAAAGACAATTTTGCTATTAAAATATAATTATGCTGTAAGACTGTATATTTTGCAACGAATCTCAAGTTGCCGAGCTATGTGCTGAAATATTATTGCATTAAGTTGAAAACAACCCACTACTGAGGCATATCTTTTTATTTCAATTTAAAGGGCTTGAAACTTAAGCCTTCCATTATTGCTTAGTGCGATGCTAACGACAGTTTTATGTACTGTCCGAGGCATGAGTGAGTGTTTTAATTTACAAACTCATTGATCAATTCATCCTTTAGACAAGATCGAGTCCGACCCTTTCTAGTTGGAAATTAAACGTTCTTATTCACGTAATAATACTCATTAATTTTAAGGTTCTTAACTTAAGGTAATTAACATCGCTTAGTATCATTTTCAGTTGGTTTTATTATTTTGACAATAATTTACTTGGTCAAAGCTAACTAAGCTTGAATTTAATGAAGTATTTAGGCTGGAAGTAAAAAAAAGTAACGTTGTAATTGGTCGAGTTTTATATCCAGATATTATTTGACCTTCATTATTTAATCGAGCATAACTTACGTATATTACCTATTGTTTAAGAACTTTAAGTATAAATACATGACTGTAGAAATCAATACATAATTTCATAACGTATAACAAGATATCATCCTTATACTTAGCTATGTGTTGCTATACCTAAACAGTAATTAGTAGAAATTTATCCATATAATTTTATTGTAGCATTTAATTATGCATTTTGAATGCATATGCTATATTGCACACACTATATCAGAGACTTGCTGCGTGTCAACGTCAATAGGGTATTTAACGAGGGTCATGGAGATAACGTGAAGGCATCAAATTATTGTAGGTGGAGTCAACTTGGTTTATAGTGTATCATCCAAAGATAAACTGTACGTCGTGTCTCAACGCAAATTATATACTATACGACAATTAGTTAAATGGCAAGACAGGTTTAGGCACGCAAGACGCAAGCGCTTTATCTTCCCTAAGCATCTCTCTCGCCCTCATTATGTGATGCGCCTCTAAGTCTTTCAAATACAGTCGATGTTAAAAATGTTAGGTATAAAATGATTTCTTTTTCTGTCTTGTGGAGGAAGTTCATTACAATTTATAATTCGTGTATTATATACATTAGATTTGCAAAAAAAAAATGTGGTAGACCCATATTGTGGTCAAGTTGACTGTAACAGGAAAATGGAGCTGATCGGCTGGTGAGATACCACACTCTTACAGAAAACAGATGTGAAGTAACAGCTTTCCTGTTGTTTCGTCCGGTCAATGAGAGTTCTGGTAGCCCACTCCCCTTTCCATCACCCTAATCACCCCTCTATCCCCCTATCACCTTCCATTAGATATCTATTTCTACTCAAGAGGCCGACAACGCTCCGGTGACCATGGTGAATGCCCTACCCAGGGAGTAGCTAGCGGTGGCGACCTACTCCCTGGAAACTCTAATGTTCATTCGCTCCTCAGAATTACTATAAAAAAAGTATGTATGTGTTCAATTAAACATTTTATACGCATAGTACCAACCTCATCGTCCAGTTTGGGACCGAACAATGTTGTGTATGTGCGTCCAAATAAATTTATTTATTTGTTATTAATGACAAACTAATACTATCGGCAGTGTAAATTTCTAAGGTGCATGAAAAAATGAGGCTATGATGTTAGAGAAAAAAGTATTTGCTCTAACATCATAGCCTGATGGCTGATCGCTAAATATCGTGTAAGTGAACTTCTTAATCAATATATTAACTCCGCTACTGTTTGAATCGAAATACGCATCAATATTACGCATCTCTGGCAGTGGTCCAATCCATAAAATCTCTTTTTATTCTTTGTTTAATCGACCGATTAAAGAACAACTGAAATCATAAATACGCTATAAACAAGATAGACTAGAAGTTATACGATGAAATCGGTATGACATGGACGCCCTCTGCTGCTGCAATAGAAAAGAACTTTCTCTGTTTTATACGTGATTCGTGGTAGGTTTTCCAAAGTCGAATCTAATTATTTAGTTCACTCAAACACTTCCAATGAACCAAAATCACTCCCGGTTTGTACCACTCGAAGTTGTATCAGAAAGAATTATTTTACGTCCCGAAATCATTAAAAACGCATTAAACTTACATTTACGTCCGGCCTAACATTTCTATATTTTTTTTCTTGAAACCTTCAAAATGATCAAAGAGAAACACGCTTCAGCCGTCCAGAATCGCTTAGACTTGAAACGAAACAAGATTCTGTCGTTACTAATATTTTTTCATCATATTGATAATAATATCAAGATCACCATTATTATTAATTTTTCTTTTACGTTTATTATATACGATGATTGACAAGGTCGTCAGATCAATCATAGATCAGACAATGATGTAATCATATAAAATATATCTTGAATCATAAAATTTACAGTAGACACAAAGCTTGTAGTCGATGTACAAATCCGCTATCGCTCTGTCCTAATTCGCTGCATCCTAGTTTAATATTTAAATGTTATTTTTACAAATTTCAATAATATATAAATAGATTAGTTAAATTAATAAAAGGCTTAATATTATAAGATGTAGTCTGATTTTTCTTGTCATTGTTTTGGGAACCTACTTTAGGGTATACGGTCACTTACACTAGTTCCACCCTTAACGTTATGGATTGACAATAAACAATAAACTTTTAAAAAACATGATTTTAAAAAAAGTGAAGTACTATTTGTGATTTATCTATATTTAGAAATTCCGCTTATGATTCAACGTGAAAAGTCGTGTGAAGTATTGGATTTATTTTTTTCTTAAATCGATTAGACATAAAATGTGACATTTGGTGCAAACTTGCAAAATTTTTGAATAATTATTGTATATCTTTAGTATTTATTGACTCCGTTTCGAGTGAAAATAAGATGCTTATCAATCAAAATTCAAAGTAACCGTAAAACCAAATAATGAGTTTCATAATTTTATTAATGACGGCATTTCTTGTAAGTTGCCTGTAAATTTAGGCCTTGATATTCAGAAGTGTAGGACAACTTACCCTAAGTAAGTTATTTTTTCTTTGCAAGTTGTGATAAGAAAAATACCGGTTTCCACTCCTAAATTTAAATTTAAACTGCTGCTGATGATTTTTTTTAATCGATGCATTTATATAGTAATACTAAAAAGACAGCCATTTATTTATATTCCTGAGCAAAACGTCACTTAATTCTGCTAAACTAAATGTTTGATTGTTTCAAACAACGCAGAAATTCTAGTGGCATGCCCTGAGCAGATATAACTATATATTTTTGAGTGCCTACTAACAAAATTTGTAAATAAAATTGCCAAGTTTTGCTTACTAATATATATTTGACAGTGTACACACAATTTCAGTCTATTTATAGCGTCACGGTCCGGTGATTAAAGTGAAACAAACATTTCTGATTATTTGAACGGTTCGAGTCAAAAGTATATTTTCAGACTGAGAACCCAAGGCCAATTGTACTCGCGATGACATCTCGGATAAGAACTCATGACCGAGAAGTGGACTCGCGATGATATCTCGCTACAGCGAATCTGTCGCTTTTCTGTAATACTACATTTATAATCAGTCTCCACTCAGACGCGATGAAAGCGCTGCGGCGACGAAAAATCTGCAAAGTTTTACAATTCGAGACGCGACGCGGCAATGTTTTTCGTTTCGGCGAAATTCCGCTTGTAGCGTGCCAACAAGCATGAACTGGCGCGGCGAAAGAGTCATCTTATCTTTTGTCCAGCAGTACGCGTCCGACTTAAGCCTGGGCAATGGTCGACCTTGCGGCCTAGTCTCAAAACTTCCCGTATTATTCTTAGCAATAATGTTTTCGTGCTTTCTAAGCTCCCATTTTTGAGCATAAAATTAGAAGAGTTCTCTTCGAAAAGTATTAAAGGTATAGAAAGTGCTTGTTATTTGTTCAAACTGTTATTTTTCGTCTGTTTCTCAACGATATCGTTTGAACAAAGCAACCGAATTGATCGGAGACTGTGATGTTCATCGCAGCTTTTAAGCGTTAAAGAATATATTAATTTCAAAATAGATTGAGAAAAATAACTAAAACGTAAAACGAAAAAAATTTTTTTTGAAAATATTTCATTTTCGACATCTCTCAAAGATAATAAATCTCTTCAGCTCAAGTTTTGCTTTTGTTTTCGATCGTTAAGTCATTTTAAAAATTATTTGTGAACAAAAACATTTTCCAAAATTTTTTTTTGACAGTACTTATAATCTTCATTTAAGGTTTTCAAACACAAACAGACAAACGCAAGCTTATACTGACACACGAACACATACACACCCATACACACATACGCAGATTATTTCTCTGAATATGCGAAACTCAGAGTAAAAACTATGATTTCCTGAGCCTTAGAACATTTTCAATTTTCTTAGATCGAGATAAAATACTTATGCAGCGATATCGTCTCGCGGCCAATTCGTTTTATTTACCATTTTATCTTAACCGCAAACCTTATCCTATGCCGCCAAATTTGTATAAATTACACTCGCTCAGTTTTTCCAGCGCTTCTGTTACGTTGGATGCAGATTAAATTAAGCGCCTAAACAGCTGAAAGTATTGTCGCTTTTAAATATTTTATCGTTCACTAGGTCGCTTTTGCTACAAACTTTATCATGGTGCGAAGGAATGGAATTTATAGTCGGTTTTAATTTTTATTTTACTTTAGCTGTTTCTACAGCTTGATGTCATAATATATCATCCTGCCTAGGGGACGCGCTAGGGACGTTTACAGATTTTTGTGACGCAAAAGCGAACCATTCGCGCAATTTGTAGGCTAGGATATCGTATATCTTTTAAAAGAAAATTTAAGAAAATTAGAATTTTAACTGTCAGTTTACATGTATATAAAAATTTGTGTATACATGAGAAAATTTTTAGAATTGTCTAAGAAAGTTAGAATAGACGTAATTTCAGTACTAGAAATAAAAATGAAATATGTTTCGAAATCTAATTATTACGTTTTACAAATATTACGAGTATAAAGAACATGAACTGATTACTTTTATCATTTAACAGTTTAATTAGTGAGCATGACTCTACTTCGAGATTAACTGCAAGAAAAATTAGCTAAGCAAATATTTTTATATTACTAATTTTCTGTAAAAGCCTAACTTATATTACATAAATGCGTCCACATAGTCTGACGCATATATTAGTAATTTAGTGATTAAAGATAATATGTTGGTAAATACAAACCGTATAAGCGCTCTATACAAAAGTATTATGTGTATGAATTTACAAAAAAAACTGACCAAGAGTATGTCGGGCCATGCTCAGTGTAGGGTTCCGAAACTGTTACGACAAAGAAATGGAATAAAGGTGAATTGTTATTCGTGACAACAAATTTATGGTTTTCGGGGATTTTCCCCTTAATCTACGCTACATGGCATTGCTTCTGGCTGAATTTCATGATTGTAGGTCAACAAGAAGTATCATATAGGTTGTGATTCCGTTGCGAACGTCTAAATATGCATAAACGTAGCATAAACGGCCGTATCTTTTGATTGCGTTCGCTTAGAAGTTTCATTTTTGACTGCAGATCTGAGTATTAAAATTAATTTCAGATTGACACCTTGGCACGTTCTTCAGAGAAAGGGTCTTGACAGACTTGCAGACGGACGAACAACAAAGTTACGTTTTATTCTATTGAGATACGGAACCCTAAAAAAAGTATACATGTATTGTATCAGCGATCTGATGCCCATAGTACAAGCCTCGATGCTTAGTTTGAGATCAGATTGTGCTGTGTGCGTATCTGAAGATATTATAATATTATTAAAGTCGCAGAATTTTCTACAGTACCAAGTAAATAAAAAAATATTTCTGTAGTACCTGATCATAATAATAAAAAGTCTAAACGAGACATGTTGAACTCAGAACACATCCATCGGGATACAGGTCATAGGGTTAAAGTCAGAGTCAAGGCTTCCTAGCCTTGCTGCTCCATGGTCATTCGTTTAAAAATAACTTATGGAAAACTGGAACTGGGTATTTCAAACGTCGATCTTACTAAGATAGGTTATGAAGAAGTAAACTAATCCCTAACTCAATCCATGCAGATTTTGCTATGAGTTATATTATAAGCTAAGCTCTACAGAAGCAAACATCTTGTAAGGCGTAAAGAAGACTATGATAACTTGGATAATTGCAAGACCTCTGAAATAATGACAAATTTGTTAAAATATAGGTGATGTCTAAACAATACATTAATTTAATTAACATACTTTCGACACCATAACTTCTTCAAACGCATGGTGAAAAAAGTTAAACACGCATATGACAAGGAATAAATTTACAGTGCGAGAAAGTCTATAAAAAATTAAAAATTGTAAAACCAGACCGGTTGAAATTCTGACTATTGCTCTCACACCGTAACAATCTATAAATAAAATTAATAATACCAGTACCAACGCGGCACCTATTCTTCCTCAGTCTTTTGATAATCAGCACTTCGTAAACAAACAAATTAATATTAATTCTAAATCCTTTGTTCTGCTTGATACTGATGAAGTTTATAATTTAATACTTTCCCTTTAAAGAAACTCTTCTATCGGCTGGGATAATATTCAAACGAAATTTTGAAAAGGAGCTCAGATTTCCTAGTCTCACTTTTAAAATCACGTCTAAAGCCGCTTTCTCGATTCTGGGGTCTTTACAAAGCATTTCTAAAGTTCAGTGATTTTTGCTATTTACAAAAAGATCCCTAGAAATATTGGTAACAATTATTATTCCGGGGTCATATCAATTTTTTGATTATTTTGAAGATTTTAGAGAGATTATTAAACTATCGATTAATCAAATTTCTTTCAACATATTAAGTATTTAAAGAGTGGGTGTGACCACCTGTAGAATTCACAGACAGTATTAGGTTCCTAGTTAATGCAATAGATTAAAACCTTAATACCAAACAACATATACGTGTATTAAGAAAAAGTATTTTATTGTAATAACATTATTATTATTGCTTAATATATAATATTTATATTAAGCAGTAACATTAATTAAACTTATTGTTATTTTTGAAAACATAAGACCTTTTCTGGAACCTAAGCGAATCAAAAATATTTTAATTCGCTTATAAGTCTCTGTTAATCTATTACAAATTATTTTATCTCCATTTGGTGAGGGGTCCCAAAAACCCCCCTTAAAAGTATAGAAATAGCTAACGTGAAGTCTTAAACGGCAGCACGTTTAGATCGTATCATTTTCATACAGATGAATTTCAAAATAATTGTCGTTCATACTTTGCAACGATTGTTTTTCTTAACATATACCAGGGTCACGTGTACGTATTGTGAAAGAAAATACTTAGAATGATTTGGTATGCATTTAATTTAATCTTGGTGCTATTACAAATTATACGTTATTTCGTTTATCGGTTCGGGAACCTGGATGCATTAGGCCAACTCCCACTGTGGACACGTTTTTTTTTTTAAAAGTTATATGCGGCGCAGAGAAAAAATCATACTGGATGAGACATGAATTAATTACGTTAATGTTTATTGTAGACAACTATGCGAATGAATATTAATGAATTGATGCATTGATTCGGTTTTAAAAATAAGTCAACTTTTGGATCAATAACTAAAAAAACTCTACGTGTTTCTGTCAACATTTTATTTTCGTGTTAATTATAACATTTTGGAGAAGTTTCAATTTACATATTTAAATGTATAATTATATGTCGATTTGTATTAACTTATGAATTTCCATTAATTAAGGCTTTCACTAATGTAATTCTTCACAAAATCTAGTAACAATCAGAAAAGTGTCCGAAATTGACTCAAAGGCTTGAGAATAAACTTTACTTAATTTGGTTTAAAGGCCCAGTCCTAAGGCAACGCAGAAAAGTAAAGCATAATTCTATTTCGTTTCTAAAACGGTCAAATTTTGTGTATATAATGTCGTATTATTTTTGGTAATCCTACTAATTGTCGATCCGTATAATAGAATTACAAGAGTTGATCACTATCGACAAATCCATATTGGTGCGGCGAATTGCGCTGGTTGGAAAATTTTGTTTCACAATAATGACACACTCAAAAGGAAAGAAAACAGAGAGGACTCACCTGTAGTACTTCAATTTCCCTCGAGTGGCCACCACCGGTCTCCTACGCGTTTTATTATGTGTAGCGGTGCGGGCGCGGAGTTTGAGTAGTCCGTTGTAATTTGCGGGCGGATTGGTATGAACAGATGAGAGGGTAGGAAGGCACAATATGGAAAAGTTATAGGCAACGATGACAACCAGGATGGAATATGTGTCATCATTGCAACACAAAACACCAACCAAATTACGGCGCAACCACATATCCAGTTCTAAAGTTCTACTGGCTACACATTTTGATAGTCTGATCTACTTGTGACGTAAACAGTCACATTTCTTTTAATTTTCGGCTATGAAAATTAAAAATATTCAGTAATTAAAAAAAGTTTGTTTCCTTCCGTCTTTCTAAAATCGAGTTTTCATCAGATTTCAATGTTTTACGTTCCTAAGAACCTATTTAAGCTAATTTCCGAATGATGTATGTATGTGTGTTTGTGTGTTAACCGATTGAACTGTAACAACATTCGAAAAAGAGTCCTTCCAACTTAGACTTTGAGTAATAGATTTTGAGTAATCTCAAAAATAAATGCTAACAATGGAAGCTATAGCACTTCTTAACGCAAACAAATTAGGGAATAATACTGCGATTTGTGGACAGAAATGACTCTTGAATGGTTACTAGTAATCCTTCAAATTTGGGATCGTTTTGACGAGTCCTGTGTAAGTGGACAGTAGAACTTACAGTAGAACTTTTCCGTAGCTACTACTAAATCCTACGAGTTTAGGCTTATTGATTTTTTTTTCAACAAGGCTCATATATTCCATTCTGTAACAAAATTCTGATGATGGAGGTGAATAGTGGAACTCTTTAGGGGCTATTAGTAAACTCCTCGTATTTAAACTCATTTGATATGTTTTGACGAGTCTTTATATTTTGTATCGAAGGTGGGATGAGGAAGTTAGAAGGTGGACAGTGGAACTATAATTAGTTATCCAAAGGAAATAACACTAAAAAGGCGACTCTAAAACCCGATTTTTTTAATGCCAATTCTTCAGTTGTGGTTTGGACAATCACACTCGTCCGCCCACCTTTCTGCGCCTTAATGACCTATACCTGCATACTGGTTGGGTCCATATCTTGACGATCTCCTTTATGTCTTCAGTCGACTTGATTGTATCTTCCTGCTCGACGACAGGATAGATGGCAAGGCACTGGGTTGTCCTCTTGCCTCATAATCGCGAGGCTAGCTCTTTCCTTTCCTGCCAGTTTCAAGGCCGAAGCATATGTCTGCTATTGTGTTGTCGCAAAGGCGTCTGCATCGCCAGAGGCCTGATTAACCGTCGTCGTTTCGAGCTTAGCACTCGCAGCTGTAAGCTCCACGTCCACAAGACGAACTTTCAGCGCTGTGATAAACGCCGGAACATATGTTTATTTTATAAAAAATAAAATATTATCGACACTTGTTTAATTAATTATTTTTTTTTGAAATCCTTGCCAGTCAAGGCAAGTGCCTTGGCAAGTCCTTGCAAGCTAAGGCTTTTAACAAAACATAAAACATTTTCTGTGGAATGAAGAATAAAAGTATTTATAAACTAAAATGATACTGTTTTCGGTTCCATTCGAAAATAGGGTTTTCGTCAGATCTTGATGATTTGTGGTCCTAGGAATTTATTTTGACCAATTTCCGTGTGATATCGGTATGACTGTATGCATGTGTGTGTTTCAGTGTGTATCTGTATTAGAAAAATTATCCAAAAGTGGTTTTTTTGAATACTTCTTAAACTACTCTACCGATAACTTCCAAAAGCTAAGTAGCTCTTTTGCTTAGAAAGCAACGTAGAATGTTGCAGGCTGCATAAAATTCAGTTGGTTTGTTCGAAAGATATCCTTACCACGAAATAGACACAAAAAAGATTTTTTTTCTAAATACCTTCTAAGGTTCTTAGTAGATTGATGTTTGGTATCCATTAACTTTCTTTGCTTAAAAAACAGCGTTGAATGCCCCATATCCAGTAAGAATCAAACAACACATTGTATAGGATCTCTGTTTAAGAATAAAAAAAGTAGAATTTTATTTCAATAAATTTACATGTTTGAACTCGAAGAACTAAAAACTTACTAAACTCATTTTTTTGAACTTTGAAGGCTTCAAAAAGCTTTTAGAGAAACTTAAAAAATTCAACTCAATAATTTAATGCTAGGTGTATTTTTCAAGACTAAGCTCTAAGGTAGTAATAATTTTCCAGTTTTGTCGAATATTTCCAGCTCAAAAAGGTTAAAAATAAGTACAATCTTTGAGATTACTATGTTTTTTACTCAAGGAGCTCAAATACGCATCGATAAATATTATGGCCTGCAGTATCAACCGTTTTACAGTTTTATCCATTTAAATTGATTCATAAAAAAAATACTTCTGCATAAAAATACATTCTACGTCTTGGACACAGACAATTATTATATGCATATATATAAAGTGCGCTATCGGACCAAAACACTTATTTATAAGGTATTAACACTGAACTGTTGTCTGACACATCCTGTAAATTGAAAGGAAGATAGCCAATGAGCTTTTAGCTTAAACCGTATGAGAAGCCGACCGAGTGCGTGTCAGGATACTCCTATTGTAGGGTTCAGTAACTTTCCGTCATAACATGCGGACTTAGAAGGGGCGTTTCCCTAGCTATTATGAACCTTTTAATTAAGTTCACGGTTGAACAGCTAAGAACGTCTAAAATGGGCCTATATATAACGGATGTTAAGGATATTATGGTTTTATATTCATAATTTTACATGCTTTATAAACTAATATTAACTACCCGTTTTATACAATTAACGATGTTATCTAAGTAATTTTTAATGGAAGTTGTACAAAATTTTTCATTTCATTTTTACAAAGTACATTTTATAATTGGTTGATTTTGGTATTATTACGCGTCAACTTGTTAAGCCTATTTATATGCGATAGTTTTCCTTTTAACTTTGTTGTACATATCTACTATCATCAATGTTGTCATAGATAAAATAATAACCATTTACCGGGGTTACTTGACTTTATCAAAAGTTAACATTTTAAAGCTTGACATTTTGAAGAAGGATCCCTAAAACGATAGATTTTTTTCGCAAACTCGTTGTCTTTTTTAATTAACTATCCAACGATATACCCCATACAATAAGATAGACGAGAGAAAAATTCCATCCTCTACGTGTCACGGGCAGGTATCTTAATTATTTTTTTTTTTATTTAAATGATATTTTTTCACTTTGTCGGCGTGACTAATATCTACATCCATATAGTTACAGCTTTCTAGCACTAAGACTCACTGAACTAAGCAGCAAGCAAACAAGGAGACCGACTAACGGACGGTCGGATAGTCATGGCTTAACTATGAGGATTCCTTGTTGACTACGAAAATCTAAAAATCACTCGTATATGACACCACGTAAAGCCATCGCTTCCCTATATTTAGAACAAACCGATGACAACTGTTATTACAGCACTGAGCCAGCTCAGAGAGCTCAAAATGGAAGATGCTCATTCTAAAATAGTAAGATAGTGCGATTGTTTGAAACTACAATGAAGTGATACGAAAATGACAACAAACTAAGGTAGTATTTTCATAACGATCACCTACAAAAACTATAAAGACCTCAAATTATTAAGACCGAAAGGAAGTCCTTGCTCCGTAAATTAATTGATACTCAAATGCATAAGACATCGGAATTGTATATATGTGACTTGGAATCAACTATATATACATAGTTCGGAAACTTAACTAAACTAAAAAAAAAAACTGTTTTACAATAAATTGTTTTCGATAGTCTTTAACCGATATATCAACGCAGTCTGATCGCATAACATGTAGCTATAGTTCTGTGACCCTTCTCACAATACGTGACACCAATGATTTATGAAGTGCCACTATTTCTTTCATGTGTCTTAAAATCGGTCCGCGAGCACAAAAATAGGACGTGATTAATATTTATCTTTATGCAAATACGGCACTATTTCTATATAAACACAAATATAATTACATATGTTTAATGTTCATATTATTATTATCTATGGCACTGGCATTATTCACAATATTACTGTATAGTTAAATACAATAAAAAGGATATTTGTTAAAGAGTTAATTATGGAAATTAATATTGTTATATTATCTACTCACACTTATTTTACAGAAGGGTAGGCAGAGACTGCAAATGTTTTAATGGAATGATCTTTACATATTTCTTTTGCTTTATTGATATGTATTAATATTTTCATCCAAACTTGTTATTTGATGCTTAAAATTTATTCCTATTTAGTATGCCATCAATAGGGTCTTTATAGGTATTTCTAGGACGACACATGCCGATCATTCTCTTGCACACATTAGCTCTATAGAATTGTTTCTACTTTCATTAATCCTTTCTAGAAGCTCAAACCACCTAAACATACTCTTTTCTACTTTAATTACTACATCTTCTTTCAAACCACACCACTCTCTGACAGTATTGTTCCTACAACTTAATTTACATAGTAATCAACTACACTCCAAAAATACAAACTACATCTCCACTACATTGATTCCATACTTCTTCTGCTATACCCAATTTTCACTATCATACATATGCGTAGTGATCGGAACCTTATTAGCCAATAATTATTGTCCTGGTCCCGATTTCTACATTATATCTTCGATCTCTATATTAACTAACTGATTATTTTATTCTGCTGCGAGTACTTTTATTAAAGCTCTTAAGTATTAAATCTTGTCTAGTCTTAAGTATTAATTTGACTGTTCTGGTAATTATTCAAACATTGAATTTGATTTATTTTCCAAATAGTAAAGAAAAAATACATTATCTGAATTGAAAACATATTGTACCACAAAAAGAATTTTGAATTCTACACAATTTTACGGAAAAATTTTAGAATTCTACACAACCGTAGAATTTTAAAATTTTTTTCAACGATTGGGACATCATTTTCTTATTACAAATGTTTGCTTTCGTCTTTTGGTGCAGACGCTCGAAAAGTTTTCTTTTGTTATTTGCACACCCGAATGTTCCCGAGTAAGGTAATTGCTTAAACTCGATTCAGTTCAGCATTCGACTGAATGGACGACGTGCATTTGATTATGTTCGTGTGTCAGCGTTGATGACTCCCATTTATTTTACATTTTGATATAAAACATGTTGAAAGTTACATTTAAAGTATATAGATTTTATAATCTAGATGTATAACTAGATGAATAATTATTTTAAAATAATGTTACATATAAATTTAAAACAATTATAGTTCGGCTATGTATATTAAGAACATGATTATAACTACATTTAAGTGAAAAGATACACAAGTGCAAGTTACTATTGCTAATTCCTTTTTTTAACTATACAGTCATATAATTTTATTGCTTACATTAAAATTAGATAGGAAAATCCAACAACTTCCTGACCCTTCCATTCGAATCAGTGTTTCAGAAAAAAGCTGTCGACAGCGGGATGTTTGCGCCGGGCCAAAAGGTTAAGTGTTCCCATATACGTATGATTTTTTCGCCTGGAAAAAGCCTGGGATAATACGATTTTACGGATGTTTCATCACATGTTTTTGTAGATTTTTATATCAACTTTAAATTTCCCGATGGAAAGAACTAAAATTAGTAATTTTTAACGTTCGCGAACTTATGCTATCCTCATGCATACTTTATCGCATGTACTATAATATTTGTAGTGCTCAGAAAAACTACGTACGAGAGTTGCTACCTATGCGTCCGGAATATCAAAAAGAAACAAACGTCTATTATTTAACATGGTTATATTGTTGTTTTACAAAATATTCGCTTGATGATCGATGCAATTTTGTATACGCAGGAACCAATTTTAATATAACTACTTCGATTCTGATTCAGGAATCCCCAAAACGTACATTTTGAACGCAACAACGGCCTTTTTGCAGCTCGTAAAACGGTGATCACGTAATTATTCTTCACGTTTGGAAATAAATAGAAATCGTTAGGTGCCAAATCGGAGCTGTACGGTGGATGACCTGTCGATTCGACCTTTTGACCTTCAAAAACCGAGTTGTTTCAGCCGACGTGTGACAGCTAGCATTGCCATGATGAGGAATTATTCTGTGTTGTCGGTTGTTCTTTCTTATTTCTTCAAAGACTTTTGGCTAAAAAATGGTCGTGTACCACTCAAAATTAACCGTTTAACAATTATCTAGTGGAACTGTAACCGCATATCCATTTATACCAAAAAACAGGCAAACATTTACTTCAAAGTGCTTTTGGTATGAATCGCTTTTGTTAGGTTCGGCTCATCTTGGAATACTCACACCGTCGACTATTGTTCTGTTCCCGGATCATACGCATAGATCCAAGATTCATCATCTGTGTAGATGTTATTTTGACATACCATGATTGTATTTTCTTAGCAGTGAAGTGAATTTATTGACGAACTGTTTTTAAGTTAGCCCACGTCGAAGTCTTAATAAATCATAGCACCAAAAATTTCACGAGTTAAATTTATGATGATAAAACACGTAATTTTCAAAATGACGCTACAATGGTAAAATAATGGATAGTTACTTGAAACAAACTGTATTTTGCAGCCGAGAAATTTCATTTTTAAATGTCGTAATTAGTCTTTAAATATTGTTCTATATGCAGTCAGTTCCAGATGCATAAATAGCAGCTCTCGTAATCTCTTTCCTGTCGCTGAATTCTATCATCTTTTCGCTCAACGGAAATAACATAATCACTATTTAAATGGATGGCGCTCTACGACCGTACATTTTATGGGAAATTTCCTGCCACACACTGTAATAATCTTGAATGATCTACCATAAGCAGGGTAACTCACTAATTAATGACAAATTTCTTTCCAAAACACCGGCAACGGACCTGTGACACCTCTAGGATTGCGGGTGTCTATGGACGGCGGTGATTGTGTACTCTTTGGTGACTCACACGCTCATTTGCACCTTAAGAACCCTATAAAAAATGGCTTATTGTTCCTAAAATACAAAACAAATGATGCGCTTATTAGTGGGAGATTCATAATTTATACAGTATGTAAATGAACAGCATCGCGCCATTTGTTCCGTTATAGAATACAATCTTCCAATCACAATAATTATAGTAAAAGTAACAAAAAACATGATCAGATAAATAAATTAATTTTGTTAATTATTAATGAACCGACCAGTATAATTTTCTTTACTAATTTATTTCCGAATCCCCTGCTTTTTAAGGTGAAAACTCAATGCAACACAAAAGTGCAAGCGCATTCCGTTTACAAAAAATCTCGCGATTCAACGTAAAATATGAATTTATTTAGTGCCAGTGAGTATTTGGGTATGGTGTTAGTGTAAGCTTAGTATGAGTATGATTCCAGTGCTAAATAGCATGACCCTAAATTGTATTTCCGTTGTGGTTTGACGTTAAAAGTCATTGACAAGTCGGCGATTTAGTTAAGGATTTGTTGTCAAAGCGCACACACAATTATATGGCATTAATGACGTATGGTGACACGTAACGCGATGCCGTTTGCGTACATACTTTATATTATAGGTGAATTTAATTATTGCAGACTAGCATAAATTAGTTTGAGACATCAAAACAACAACCAAAAGAAATAGACCACATTAGCAAAGAGCAAAGTAGAAACTTTGCAAAAATATTGCAGATGAACCACACCAAGAGAAATTCCAGAAATGAAGATTCGAAACTGCACCAAGCAAAGAAAAAACACACGGAAAAAACTTGCCCTTTCCCACTATATTTATTGATACATTATAGTATCTATTACCTATCCTAAATCCAGTTTCTGGCAAAAGATTGCACGAATAACGACTGACTCTATATTCCCGCCACTCCTAATTCAGACTAAGAACCTGTACTCCCCCCTATAATTACGCCCTTTTGAGGGTATCGGAACTTGTCCTTTTCAGTCATTGCGATTGTCTTAAGGTTGAGCCATGATGATTCATATTAGCATAAAATAGTTTAAGTGTAAAACTTAAGGTGAAATCTAATACCTACTACTTAATTTTATTTTTAACAGCGATAAATCGGTCGAAAGATATTTATTTGTAGTATCAGTTCTTAATCGCTCCACTACAGATTTTAATCCAATCCCACAAACTTCTTGGGTCAGACTGAGGACCTCGGCTTTTAAAACATCCGTGTTAGCTCAGTGCGAGGACAACATCCGGCGGCGCCGGACAGTGCGAGTGCTATAATTTAGCTTACGGTAAAAACTCACAGAAGGACCACCTTTACTGGACGCTTGAAAAATTATTTAAGTACAAGTAAATTTACTACGTCGGGATCTGTATCTACAAGGACAATACTGTCGAAATTTCAGAAATTCATCAATCAATTAATTAAAATTGAATTTAATGGATTTGAATTGGTAGGGGAAAAAATGTTCAAGCAACAACGGTTGTATGTCAATTCATGTTGCAGGAAAATATCTGGAATTAAATATGTAACTTAAAAAGTAGGGATGCATTTAAGGAGGGACATAAAAAATATCCGAGAGCAATCGTTCTCGCCATTTTTCCCTTTTCTTTTTATTTATACGTGCCTTTTCTTTCTTTATCGCTTCTGTCCCTTCCCCCTCACGATACATACGCTTATCACAATGACGCTATAACGGACGCAATTTGTCATTCGCTATAAATGCTTAATCGCTTACAAAGTACTATTTGTGCTGATCAAAAACGGTATCAATAAAAATCAGTGCTCGGGAAACGAAAATTCCAGAAGAAACTAGGCTTTAGCAGGACCCAAGACAACATACACGGAAACTAAGATATAGTGACCTTTTATACTCTTACTTCACACTTTCATCCTTATACAATTTATTTTGTTTCTGAAGGAGCTCAATACAAGTTCGGTTATACATTGGACGTCCGGTACAGAAAATTATCGCACAAACAAGAACACACCTAAATTTAATCACAACTTTAGCTCAAACTGTATTTGTCCAGAGTTGCCATATGAAGTTTTAGGGATTAAAAGAAAATTCTTGAAACCGCTCTTAAAATCAAATTAAGAACAACAAAGAATCGACTAAGGAAATACGTTATAAAGCTACAACAATGAACAGTTATTTGCTTATAATATAATGTAACGGTTAGAACTAAAAAGGAAAATGTAAAATTGTTCAAATTTCAGTCGTGTACTAAAAAGATATCTGACTGGTTACAGTGACCATTATGAAAATCTGTAGTTTCTACCTGCCCTTATAGGAAATAGGCGTGAATTCGTAATAATAATATAGGGTGTAATAAATTTGTCAATATAAATCTGATTTTTCTCATGCCTCATCAATTAATCCGGCGCAAATGACGTGAAAATAATTACTAGGACGATGACGCCGGTTCATTTCAACTCGAGCTTAATCGAAAATTTTTCAATAAATTTAGCAAGTCAACTACATTTTAATGACTGTTTATAAAAAAGGATTCTTTTCTTAAGTATTAAAATAAAAATAATAACAATGAGTTCTAGAAATTAAAATTTTATTTACTTTTTCAATTACGCATGCAAAATGAACTTGGAAAACGTAACAAGTTTATATTTTGAATTTCTCGTCAAGTATTCTTAGAAATAATAGGAATTAATAATCTTACGTACTAATAGAGAGATCACATGAGCTTTATAATATGAAAATAAAAATGAATCTGTCTTCTACGTCATCATTCAGGCCCACGGAACTGCTGCAATTATTGCAGTATGGAATCAAATGATCGGGGCAAATGTAAATGTGGCATGCATGACAAGTGTGAGACGTTTTCTTATCCTTTTTAGACAAACATACGTCACATCTCCATCGCAAGTTCCTGGAAATTTTTACGAAGGCACTTCACCAGGGTCACCCAAGAAATCTGCTATTCTTTTGCGGAAGTGACGAGGTCAATTTACATATGCCTTTAGAGTTTGTAAGTGCTAGTGTACTAAAGCGAGTCCCAGCGTTTTCAGAAAATGTCGTTTTTTAGAATGTGTATCATTGTTATTGGCCCATTGTATTATATTCGCATTTATGTCAGATATATTCAACATTGCATAGAAAATCGTCCATCGGCCATCGTTTTGAATTTCTGTTCATGATATAAGTAGCAATGAGTTCGTTAGCTACATCCACCCCGTTCTCGGTGGCATTGTAAAAACTTATTATTTCGGGTTTCTGTTTATCTCCAGCGGTATTGTCAGTGTTGTTATCATGGTGTAAGCTTGACATCAAAAGAATAACTTTTCTTTGGTATGTAAGAGACCAGGGTAATATCTTTTTGATGACCAAAGGTTGAAGAGCTTGGGTCTTTTCCACGTGTTGTGATGAATTGAGGTAGAATTCGCTTCTTATTTTGCGTGAAGTGCCTATTAAAGTTACTTTTTGTTCGTTTAGGAGATGAGACACTAATTCTGAACTAGTGAACCGGTTGTCAAAAGTGATATTACGATGAGTATTAAAATTGGCAACACTAGGCGATTTACCTACTACGTCAAATGGTTTGTTACTAAGAGAGAACGGGCCATTCGTAAAATATTTGTAAGTCCACTAACGTAAATATTTTATGCCATATTTGGCAAGTTTAGAGGGAATGTACTGCTGAAATTTGCATCAACCCCTAAAAGTCTCTAAAATTTTATCAATAGTCCAATTTTCATCCAACGAATACATTTCTTGACATTTATCAATAAAAGTACTGAAAAGTTTTCTAAATCTCGCCTTTCATCACGTGTAGACATGATAAAAGCGTAAACAGATTTGTATAAAATAAAATCTCTGAAGTGACATAGTGAGTCTAAAAATTTCCACTCCAGCGCCGTCTGTTTGCCATAAGTCATTCAAATTTTGTCTATTAGACCGATAAAATCCAGCTAAAGACAAAGGCCCTATGTAAGCTTTCAATTCACATAGTTCAATCTCAATCATATATTTATGTTTATTCAAATCCACACACGAAGCTCTTCTGTCACGTGTATGTAAATTTGTGTATGTTTGAATTTTACACAACATCTCATGCGTAATGAATAAGTCCCAACATTATAACTCAGTCTAGGCATCTTGAGTTACAAGTCGGCTTCCTTTGTAAAATTGTTGCCGTAATTGGTGTTGTACGGACGCAAGATCAATATTATCTGAATCTGACCCCGTAGTACTAGCTTCTTGTTCACTTTCACTGTCAGTTAAATGATTCAGATAAATAGTTGTCAATATCCACGTCTGAAGCAGCTTGGCAGTCTTTATTGTCGGAATCAGGCTCTTCTAACAACGTCACAATTCTAACCGGGTCATTTGTCAATGAAATTTTCACTAAAAACCTTATAATAACAATTAATTAAACCTTTAAAAAACCGTTAATTAAGATTAAACACTAAATAAGCAAATAAACATAAGTCACGAAATTACCACGCTAGCTATGACGATGGGTCATAATTATCCGTTTTTACTTGACGCACGTGTATCTCGCAACGCACGCGGCGTCGCACTGAGCGTACCAATGAAACGGGTAGAGAGGGGCCGTATCTCCAGCTACACAAACGTTTGAAGCACCAACACAAAAATAAAATATATTAGTGTTAAATTGCCTCGGGTCAATATGACCTAGCGTAAGTGTCGCCGAGTTAACATGATAGAGAAAAAGCAAAATAGTCTTAGCGAAATAAAAATGTTTCGCCTTGCGGCTTATATGAGTTACGAAATACCTGTTTTTGGCTCAAAACTTAAAGGCGTTTTTTTGAAAATTATATAATAATTGAAGTGATTATGTCCTTTGGCAGTTTATAGGTTTGACGCCGTTAGCTACAAAATAAAAAAAAAAACTTTTAGAAAAGTGCATTCATATTTTTACCCTAATGAAAGTTATACATAACAAAGAGGTCTAAATTTGTTTTAGTATTTTATGCAAGTGAAAAGAAACATTTGATATATTTATTTTATTTTATTAGTAAAATTTGTTTAAATTATATTATATTACTTTATAAAATATATTCTTATGTATGTAGCAATAATTTCGTTTTATAAAATTTACCAATCGGAGATCCTACGTGAAAATTGAAGACAGCGTTACGAAAAATGACATATTTATCTAGTAATTATGACAAAAAACACATTTGTCAAAATCATCGACGACCAAAAAAATTTGGGGTGACGTGTTTTACAAAGTTATTTGTCCGACGAGTTTTTACATCATATTAGTAAAGCTAGTCATTATACTGTTTACGTACATTTTTTTCACCTTCAAGAGCAGCAGTAATAACAGATTTTTTACGAATTTCATCTAATTATAAATAACTGATTCCTACTTAATTTAAACTGCCCTTATAAGTCATGACGGTGAAGTCAAGTAACAAAAAAAACTGGATTGAGTAGTCTTAGAATAGCTTTAAAGATTATTGAAAAAATGGACTACCATGCGATACTTAAGCATCTTAAAACACTATTTAATTTAACATTATTTAGTAGATTTACTTTAAAGTCTGAACGAAGCATTACATTTATACATTTTTCTGTACTAACACACCGTTTCGACGTTAGGTTTTACTAAAATAAATATAACCGCAGCAAACTCTTACGTGTGTAATGTCAAGTGATATATTATGTCTGATCCAGGATTACAATGTTGGGTTAAAGATTTTTTCTAAGTGTGTATAGAAGAATTCTTGTATGTTCATTTGATGGTCTCAATTCACAAAATCGAACCTTATGTAAATTATGCCTTTTAGTGATTGTATTCATGAAAAGATTTTTTTATAATCGTAATTTAATTGTGATTAACTTGTCGCTATAAAATAGAATTACAAAAATGTATGCCTTACAATACTTTTCAATAATATTTATTTCCCAATAATTCACTAACTTAACGAAGTTCCTTAATAGAATGTGCGGGAGGTGTGTGTTGATAAAAATCGTTACATAACGAAAACGCGTTATGAACTCTCTATTTGATTCTCAGCGACTATCGGTTCGTTATCTTTTTCTAAAATATGGTTCTTTATCGATCAAGGTAGGGTGGGACCCTCGCGTCGCGTTGTGCAAAATTTGTTAACTTTATAGATAGATTCACAGTAATCTTACTGGTGCGTGTGTGTGTGTGCGTGTATGCGTGCTTATGTGCATGCGTAAAAGTGTCAAGATTTGTTCAGAAAAAGCCAATTGTAAGGAACTTTGTTCCTGACGATGATCCCGCGACCACACACGTTTTATTTTAATTCATCCAAAAATAAACGTGACTACTACTTGAATACATGTTATTTTTGTATTTGATATATGATCCTACAACATACTTCTTGTATATGGATTCGAACAGACTGTGGGGAACGCAAAGCGAAAATTCTAATATATAGTCTGGTTACGACATCATCTTCAAGGTATATGTTGAGAGTTTGTTATAGTTTGATCACATTTAGTATTTGTCAATGAAGGAAAAACGTTTATAGTATCAATTTGCATACTCCATGTGTACTGTAACGTTTCTATAATTTGGTTTTATTTTGTGATGTAAGATTGAGAAGCTCGAAAGTTCTCGAAAGCACGAACACTCCATGATGGTGCAGTGCGAGTTGAATCTGCACTGTTCCTTATATTTTGGGGTTCAGTTTAAACATAAACGTAAATTGGGGATCTGAAATATAAAAATTGGAGATCAACAAGGACAAAATATGTTTAAGCATGTATGGCACGGCTAAAAATACAGTTATTTAACAAAATTTTATATAAAAATATTGCAAAATAACTGGTAGACTAAATGGTTAGAAAAAGACCAGATTATAAAACTATGTGTTGATTGTTTGTACCCATATTATCCCAAAGTAGTTACCCGCAGTCGGAGGCCATCAGCCAAACCTATATTTCTCAATCAACTTTATAGGCCTCCAACTGCGACTAACTTGTTCTTAACTTTTATTTATTTATTTTTCTGTCATAGAAGATCTCAGTTACATAATATCCTCTTTTATTTCCATCTTTTTACTTAGTATTTTATACTTAATTAGTGTCTTTTCTAAAATCAGTAGTACTTTAAGTGTTCAATGGTTTGCTTTCGAAGTGGAAGGCTAACGAGTTCCATTCCAAATGATAAGGACAAATACATTCTCTCTCTTTCTTTGTAACACACATAAACGTGCGTGCGCGCACATAAAAACACACACACACACACACACACACACACAAGAACACCTTCATAAAAGTTATCGGAGTAGCAAAATCAAATTTTTGAAAATCTTATTGAAAACAATAACTATTAGAATTTTATCAATTTTATTAGAAGGAAGTTAAAGACTTAGTAAATAAAAACTCTTTGTTAACTGAGAAAGACCCTTGAAAAGCCATTGTTTGGCACAGAGCTTTTATTACAGATAAAATAAAAACGTTACCGTAGTAAATGGACGTCTGTTTATCGCGATCACTAGAAAAGCCCTGAGTCTCAGCTGGTAAGGTACGATCTTGTTAAGGATAACATTCTAAAAATGACAACGTCCCTTTTTTAATTAGAGGCACGTATTGTTCTATAGCTTTTAATATCGCTCTTGAAAAGTGAAAGATAACCAAAAATTGGGAAACCAGTTTTCAATACTGGTTTCCCAATTTTTGGTTTTTTGACGATTTTCGAAATTCAAATTCTCATTAGATGTCCACCTGTTAAGAGATCTTGAAAGAAGCGTTCAAAACGTATTGTCGTTCTCCAGATGTCAAGTTATTTAGGCTTTTGGAATTTTCTCGTCAATTATTGTTATTGAAACGAAACTCCTAAATGTTCTACACGTACATCTGCTGTTTGATTTTACATGAGCTCTTTAGCACGCGTGAACGTCTAATTAATAAATTTAGGAAAGTCATGTTATATGAAACAGTCTGACTTTGAATCTGAAACAGTACTTTGATTCTCCTAGAGTTCACAGTCTGAACCTCTAGACTTTCCGAGTTCCGAGTAATTATTCCACGGGCGAATGGTGAATAGCGTGCTCTTCGCGTTTCACGAATCATAGAGCTGTGAGCTCTTTTCCCTTGCTTGCAGCGTTAGAGTATGTTCTCCACTAGTCTCTGCTGCAGCGAGACTTATATTGGAGCAGCCGCAGTCTAGCTGTCTGTTGAGTTTGAGATACATGTGGCACATTTTTGCGCTGTCGAGTGACTTATGATTTTCGGCACAGTGAACTCTCAACTTTTGACAAATACGTTTGATAGATATGAACAATTGAAATTTTATGCATGATTTATGTCATTTATAGAGAAATAAAATTATTTAATTCTCTTAGTTTTTTACAGTTTAGGTTACATAGAAATGTCTATACAACATAAAGTGGTATGTATACACGAGACTTCTCAAGCATCGTAATCTCAGTATCAGTCTATAGTACTAGGACTAGCCACGCAAAGTTCAGTATCATACTATCAATATTATTATCAAATCAATCAACGATTAATCGAAATATCATCAGGTATTAACTCAAGTACCATATGAGACAAGATTATATCGATAAAATATTAATATCAATAAAATCAATTAGCCCTATGAACAAATTTCCTGCGTGCGCTGGAGCACTCTTTACGTATTGGAAGACTATTTTATAAATTTCTTCAAATAAACAAAGTTCAAATAAATCACCCCCTTAAAATTATAACACATTAGTAAATAACACATTTTATACAATGCACTATAAAATATAATTATTTTAAATTTAATTAAATTAAAGAAAATAAATGAAATTAAATTAAATATAAGTAGTAAGATCTTATACTTAAGAATTTAAAATGTGATTATCGTCAGCGGGCTACGCCAGATTCCTATATTGAAACTTTACATGTTTCATAAAATTTGCTATTACGTACTTTTACTAAATAATTATTTTTGCTCTACTAGAATGACTTCTTAGAGTAAGAGTTCAATTTTCAATGGAGCCAGGAGTTCAATCTGCTCCTTGCACATGGAGCCCCGTTAGGGACCCAAGTAACCTTTGACAAAGACTTCTGATGCTTATAGGAACTGCTCATCTACTCCGATACCTTCAAAACTCACGATAGATCAAATGCAAAAAAGGGGAAATTTATTATCTTAATCAATAATGATTCAGCCAGCTAGTGCTCATTCAGATGAATGAAATGTCACCCTGGAATATAACTATTTATTAGGAAATCAGTACACACCAAATAAAATAAAATAATAAATATTAATAATGTTCGCTTTCCTGTTAAGCACGGTCCGTGACTACGCTGAATTACGAAATATCGCTTAGCTAACACCGTTCACTCGGGTTCCCACAGATAGCACGGCTAAAATTTGGATTAACTCGCGATCGCGTGGAGGTCGCAGGTATGGTGTAGATTTCTCCGGGGTGCGGCCTAAGCTCACCACACCACAAAATTCGAATTCGTCTGTCTCCCAAAATCATTTGATCTTGCGCCTCATGGACTATAGGTTATTAGCGCATACGCCACATTGTTTCTATTATTTTTTTTTTCTTGTGAAGACAATGTCGCCAGACAAGTAATACCGCTTTATTTTTTTAATACGATTTTATTACCTACACCTGTATGTATATATGTTTGTAACCGACTCCTTCGGACGCGATTTTGATCCACCTTAAAAGTTCAGTTCTTATTTAAAATTTTGTAGATTAATCAGAGACCGATGGCAATACAATAATTTCATAATTTGAAAAGTAAAATTTTGAAAAAAAATATATATCTGAAATTTTTTAAATTTTTAAAGTAAAAAATCTTAAAAAATTTGTATGTGTCACAACTATATGTAAGTTGTACACTAAAACGTTAACTTCTATCGAGCGCTAAATTTTAATTTAGTTTTGAATTCACCCAAACCAATATAATAAGCGTACTGAGGGATGAATGGCAAGAGGATGTTTCGAATTGTCATGTCACAAGCGTCAATCTCAGGTCCTCCATACAAGGTTTTACGGTAGATTATGCAGTTATCTATCTGGGTTCTCGGTTGTTTGCTGCGAAAATGGTCTCATGTAGCTTAAGTCGTGGAAGGTGACTAAATGAAATTAAAATGGAAGAATTAAAATTCTCAAAGCTAATAGGGAAAGTTCCATGTACAGTACAACGCACGAACCTTTGCCTCTCTGAATTGGCTGCGAATGATATAATCTGCAGATAACTACCCACCCAACTCTTCCTTTTTCTCCGTCGTGTTCCGATTTTACGCTATTGCGACGCTTTCGTAACGAACTTCACAGCGGCAAAGTTTCGTTCGTCGTCCTCTAATGGCGATGAGTTATATCAAGTGGAAAGATTATATAGACATGAATGATATAAAGTTAAATTCATTGCCACATGAAAGGTATTCTAAAATCAAGGCTATTGGTTATAAATACTATCGATATTGTTTTGAGACTATAAATTTAGAAAATAAAATAAAGTTTAAAAAACTAAAAGCAAACTTTAATGATAAATCCAACTAAAAAATTAAAATTAATTCTTATTATAGGAATAAAATAATGAACAAAAAATATTAGTATTATTGCGAAAATAGCGTGGGGTGCTCGATACATCAGTTCTAGAAAATATTCGATCTGTATGATTAATTCAAAAATGGTACGAAAGGTATGGACAAAGCGCCTCACGTTTTTTCACAATAATATTTTTCGATCATTATTTTATTCCTCTATTAACAATCATTTTTCATTTTTTAGTTCGATTTATGAATAAATCTTGGTTTTTAGTATTTTTAAATTATATTTTGTTTTTTGTAGAGACGCTAATGCAAACCATACCTATTGCGACTTTTTACTACATTCATATAATCTTGCATATTATATATACAACACAATCCAAACTTTCAAGATTAATATTTAAACAATAGTGACGCAATTTATAACCTTAATTAAAATAATTGTCACAAAAAATCAATTAAACACTAATATCAACTAATCGCGCAAATAAGTCAACTATTAGACCTAAGCAGTCAAATCAAGCGATATACTCACATTTCACCTTATCAATTACAAATAAATCTATTATCAATCGTACCCAATCAAGTAAAACATCGGTTATATACATAATCATCTAAACGAAAGTGCATAATTTATCAGACCTAATTCAAAACATAAAGTCAATCATAATCACGTACAATAATACAACTCATTATAGTATAATAACCGAGTTAGATATGTAGCACTTGAGGCATCCGGCTCCCGTGCTAAGTTTTACGAACGCATATTTAGTTCCAGATCTGAATTTTGAAATCAGAGAACGCTATTTGGGGTGGAAAAAACCAAAAAGGGTTAGTTACAGAAGAAGAGTTGGATCACGGCTCCGGCCTGGGTGCGTGAATCTCGATAGTAATAAAAACGTGATAATTGAATATGAGCAATATAATAGGGAATTCATATAGAAGACGTGGACGTGAATTGAGAAACTGCTCCAATAAACATAATCTTTCGCTGTTGATTTTTAATTCACAATTTGAAAGTTGATCAGCAGCCGGTTACATCTGTGTTACAATATTAATAACAAATTTTCCCTCTGTCAAGATATGAACAAAACATAACGATAAAATTTGTGTAATGGAATATATATAAATTTATGGTAAAATCTCAATTTCAATATTCTAGGACAGCCAAATCAGGGTAAATTTCTTATAGTACAAGGCGAATGATCTACGTTCTTTTCTTTTTATGCACGACCTAGGGTTGCTGTAAAGCAACGATACATATTTATGATAATTTATGAGAAACGAAATTAGTCTTTCTTTCAATAATTTCTTTTCTATTTACTTTTTTAAATAGCTATAGAAGACGTACGAGCCGAACCAAATATGTCCCAAAAAACTCTTTTTTAGGATTCAAAATGGCAAAAATGGCCCTTACAAATTCGTCCTGTCCCTCCGTCTAAATTTATGGTGTGGTGTCTTATATTAGCCGCTGCTTAGTGTAATAGTTAAATAACAAGATAAATATTTCTAAAAGGAGCACACCATACATATAACTAAAGCTGAAAAAAAAAGTTTTTTGCAAACATGAACGTATAACACAGATTTCGACAGTTCTTTTAAAAACACCAAGGTTTCTAAGCAATTTTTTGATTAAGCTTATATTTTTGGAATTAGTCGCTCTGAAAGTTACATAAATTGTGTTCTCCTCTTTATTTTTTAAACTGTATGTCTAATAGATATGAAAAAAATTTTCAAAGATAACCCTTAATAAATAGTTTCGACGAAAATTATTTTGAACTTGATCGGATATACCATTTTTGAGTTATTGACGAAAACTTGCGCTTCTCAACAGTGGGACGTAAATGAAGATACCCCCTTTGCTAATGCTTTTTAGTTTACACTATTTTAAGAGTAAGAGTTGATATACCTTCTTGTTTCTCAAGTTATAGCTGAATCATATTATTTTCGTATTATTTTTAAATGTCGACTAAATTATAAATGACTAAATTTTTTGTATTGATGAGTAAAAAGGGCAAGTAGGGGCGACGGCTTCTAAGAACTCGATTCTTATCGGCTTCCCTTTCATAAAATATTTAATATGCATAATTCATAAATAAATAAATTATTGCTTTTTAGTATACAGACACTTAAAATTATTTTTAATTTTCAATAATTATTGTAAATAATATCCAGTCTTCTTACGTTAGTAACGTAAGCCCTATATAAAAAACACTTCAAATAACTCGAAAGCAACCGAGTTATTTAGACGACCAAATTCAGAATGTTCGCAATCGTCGTAATCAATGTGAAATGTTGAGTCTTCCATATTCAGTTGTATTATAGCGTTATGGCGACGCCTCGAGCCCGGTCTTAAGCCGCGGGCGAGCGGGGAACGGGAGCTTCATAACTCGGTTGATCGCGAGTTTCGCTTCCACAACGAAATGACGCAATTGTAATTCGTGTAACATAATTTCACCTTTAACGTGAACTTTTAGGTGTTATATTCGGTTGCGGATTCTTGTGATATACATCATTATGTAAATAATAATGCGTTTCGATCAGCGGAGATTTCCGATTATACCCGAATAAAAACGGTTTTGCATATAGCATCATTCCCGTGTCGAATTAAGTATAGAAGCGTTGTGAGTGTAATTGAATTTATATAATACGAGTTAGTGTAGTGGTATTTAAGACGAATTGATTGTTATTCTATTTATTCAGTAAGTGTTTTCTATTTTCGATTTTATAATGGCACTCTTAGCAATTGAATGCTGCACTACGGATTTTCTATTAAAAGCGAAACTCCTTTTCAAAATTAACGTTTCAGCAAAACAGAAAATTATCGAGTTAGATCGTGCTAAACCTAATATGAAAATAGATTATAAACGTAAAGATGGTTTTGTAAGCATTTCCACGTTTCACTTTACGAAAAATTTACTTGGTTGACTGGCAGTTGTAAGCATAATAGAATGTATTGTTTTCCTTGTTTATTATTTTCAAAATCAAGTAGCGTTTGGAGTAGTACAGGATTTGTAGATATAAATAATTTTACTAATTCCTCGAAAAACACTTACAAACTGAAAAACATATTCGTAGTTCTCATTTGGGAACTCTTTCGAGGCATATAATAAAAAGTAGAACGAAACCGTAATTTAATGAAGCGATTTATAGACACCATCATTTTATAAGGAAGGCAAGAGCTATCGTTTCGCGGCCATGACGAAAAATTAACATCAGATAATCGCAGTAATTACATAGAAACTTTGTTGTTTTTAAAAACATATGATTCAGTATTAGATATGCATTTAGAGCAATGTTCCTCAACTCAGAACTCTGTGTTCTCTGGTCTCTCGAGCGATATTCAGAACGATTTAATAAAGTCCATAGCTCAGGTCATTAGAGATGAAATTAAATCAGAAATTAACTTTGCGAAATTCGTGTCGGTTATAGCCGAAGAAACACCTGATATTAGCCATCGAGAGCAAATGTCTGTCATATTCCGCTATTTGACTAAGACGGAGATCGAAAAGAGATTTGTAGGTTTTTTCGATGTTACTTTAGAACGTGGAGCAGATCAGTTATCGCAAAGTATATTAGAGATCATAGATCAGTTTAATTGTAAAGAAAAATTAGTCGGTCAGTCGTATGATGGGGCCGCTGTGATGTCGGGTGCTCAGGGCGGCGTACAAACAAAATTAAATTACAATGTCCAATGGCTGTCTTTATTCCTTGCTATGCTCACGTACTTAACTTAGTGTTATCTCGATCTTTAGAAAATATTCCAGAGTTAAAACAATTTTTCGGCCACATCAATTGCATAATAATTTTTTTTAATAAATCTACTGAACGTTCGGGTCTTTTAAAATTAACGTCAGATCGTCGTTTGCCTGGTGTCGCAGAAACTCGATGGCAGTATCATTCTCGTATTATTAATGTCATTTGTAACTGTAGATCCGACATAATACAAACATTTAATATAATTATAGAAAATCCGATGGATTGGGATTCTGAATCAATTGCCATATCAGAAAGTTTGTTAATGAAATTAGAAGATAGGGAATTTTGCTTTTTGCATACTTTAGCTGAATTATTTGCAAGAACAGATATTACTTTCGCTTTACTACAAAATAAACAGAGTGATATAGACGTCGTTATTCGCGAAGTTCAATCGCTATTAAATTGGTTTGAGAGTAATTTCATTAATAAGTTTGACGAAATTTACGACAGTGTCACTGATATAAGTGAGCCTCCACGAAGACGCCGACGTCTATTTAGCTCAGAATCAGACTTAAAACGCGAGTATAAACGTATTTTCATCGAAATTGTAGATAATGTTAAAAATCAAATTCAAACCAGATATAGTTCACTAAGCAATTTGTCGTTTTAGATTTACTAAGTAAGTCGAAATATGATTTATTCGAACGTACATTTCCTGAGGATAAACTAAATAATTTAAATTTATTATTTCCTCGAATTTTTGACATAAATGCATTAAAAATGAGTTAAAAGTATTATATTCGTCTCCCTCGCTTAAAGGATTAGATATGTACGAGTTATTTTGCATTTACAAAAGATATCTTAAAGATACATTTCCTCAAATTTTAAGCTTAAGTAATATCTGTTTAACCCTTCCGATAACAATTGCGGCCGCGGAACGATCTTTTCAGCTCTCAAACGCATTCATACGTACCTCAGGAATAGCCAGACAGAACAAAGGCTTTCAGATCTCGCGTTGTTATCTATAGAAAACATTTACTGTTGCAAATCAAAAGTAAGCCAAATTTTATGACTTGGTATTAGCTCATTTTCTCAAGAAAAATCGTAGATTACCACTAGAATTTAAATAGACTTTTTATCTCATTTAATTCATTATTTCACTGCGCTGCTATAAATTCGACTAAAGGAAACTACTTCATTAGCTTTTTTCAAAGCTGCTTTTATGCATGCTCGAAGTCTTCTGTTTGTATTCTATCGTTGACTTCAAGTATGCCAAAAGCGGCGAATGAAATATCTCCGCGTTATACCAGAGGGCATTACAGAGCTCGGTAAGTAATAGTTATATTTTATTAATAATGTTTAATGTTGACAATTTTTTAAGGTTCGGCTTCCCTTTATATTTTTCTCACCCCTCGCCACTGAGCAAGCCTTGAGTTTCTTGCCCATTCTTCTCTCGGTGAATCGGCATTTGGAATGGGTGATAATGTCGAAATGAATTTATTAATGACGCATTTCAAGTGTAATTTCATTACCTACGAAACAAAAATATTTTTGATTTTGATTTTTTTTTTGACTTAAAGTCTTATAATAGGTGACTTATGCCTATTATGTGCGGAAAACATAGAAAAAAGTGTAAAGACATAGTATTTTTTCCGTCTGTAGTGCATCTATTTATAGGAAGGACTTCAGTTGCTTCAAGGCTTAAAATAAGCATGTCCGACATGTTTTTGGCCGGTTTCTTTAGATATTGCAGTCACCACTAATCATTTGATACAAAAAAGCGTGAAATCATTTTATTATAACGCAAGCTAGGCTGTGGCCAAAGCTATATCCTGACCAGAAATATGGGTGGCTGACGTGTAAGAATAGTTACATTATTTTACTCATTTAACATTACTTTGACTTTTATTGTGTTGGTGCAACCTAATTTGTTGTATCAGTAAATGTACGCGTAATACTTAAAGTAATAATATGAATGTTTTATGCTGAATTCGTTAAAGGTAAAATTATTTGTTTTGATGCAACCCGCTGTTAGTCCTTTTATCGCTGAGCTAGAATCAAACGCGTTTTGCTTCTCAATTTTTATTTCGCTTATCGTTGCAACATTTACGGAAAAAAAAACAGATACATAATTTCCGACGCATAACTTCTACATGGGGCTCGTTAACTTCCATTTTTTTCCTAACAAGATTCAATATAAAAAAGTAATTTGCGTTTCTAATTCCCCTGGATGTTTTATTCAAGAAGATGGTAAGTAGCTATTTTGTTGGCTAAATGCGTGTATCAAGTAGCGTGGGACTATAAAAAAACGGATAAGTTAAACTTGCTAAAGTCGAGTGGAGATGGTTCCGTATGATGAAATGTTTTTCTACTTTTTTAAATCTGTCCCTTTGTTTGCAGTAAGTAAAACGAGTACCTTTAATCTATTTGTAAAAAAATAATATTTAGCAATTTTTTTCAAAACTTAAAGTTTGCTACTTTTGGAGACAGCGGTAAAAATGAATCATTTTACATCTATTTCCTTAAATAACTGACACTATTTGTTTTAAAATTGCTTAGATATATATTACCCGTCAGTCACCTACTTCGCTGGACGTAAATAAACATTCAGCAACAATTACGTTTTTTGTCCTTGTCCTTATCTAGCGGTCTTTTCGAATCTCGGTCCTTCCTTGGCCATGGATATTACCATAGATATTAGTGATAATAGTGGTACATTTTTACTGGTACATTTCATACATTTTTTTTACATTAGAAGTAATCTTGTTATATAATATAATCTTATTATATTAATCTTATGTCTTATTTCAAAACTTAAAACAATTTTGGGCCGAATAGTCAGTTCTAATTACAAACCATACAGCTGTCAGCGTAGGACAAACGTACGTACAAACACGCTTTTGCATTTTTTATATTATAAATAGCTTATAACGGCCTACAGACTATTCCGCGTCGATTGGTATGATCGATATATTCACATGCCGTTATGTTCAGTATTTTCCAAGATCCTACGACTCAAAAAAAAATTTCATTATATACGGTCGGACAGAAAATTTTTCCGTATTTTGCATATAAATTCAAAATAATTTTTCGTCGTATTTTACTTACATTTGATTATAATATATATATATATGCTATTTTGTTCAACAATATTACCATTTTGCAGGTAGTGATATAATCCCACTGCTATTGACATTTTGGGACTTCTGATCTGCGACAAGTAGTTTTGACAGTCCTCTCTTGATGTTAACCTAACACTACCTAAAGAATTCTGAAGAGACCAAAACAGGAGAAAATCTTAGGATGCAAGATCAAAGTTTTGTGATGCATGCATTAACACTTTCCAACCAAACTCTCTCAATATTTGTCGAGTAGCTAAAATGTGTGTCGTCTGGTGTTATCATGGTAAAAAACCACACCCTTCCTGTTAATCAATTTTGACCGTTTTGTCTCTACTTCTTGCTTGAAGCTGATCAACTGTTGGCAGTAGAGATGTTTTTGCCCGGCGGTAAAAAGTCATAATGAATAATGCCTTTCCAATCCCACCATACACAGTTCATCTGGATTTCGCTATAGTTTTTTAAGCTTGCTTGCCTTTTAACAATGATCTTTTTTCGTTCTTGTCGTAGGTAATCCATTTCTCATCAACAGTGATCAATCTTTTCAAAAACGGTTCGGTTTCATTACGTTTCAATAGAAAGACGCAAATGAGTACACGATTCATTAGATTTCTTTCTGTTAGCTCGTGTAAGACCTAAGAATCGAACTTTTTTGTATATCCAGTTTTATTCCAAATGGTCCGAAACTGTTTTGTGGTCAATCCCCAGCTCTTCAGCTATCTAGTTAGTACTAATATGCTGATCTTGGTCTACTCTCCAAAATGACATCGACTTCATCCGTTAAAGGTTGACCAGAGCGAGGTTAATTTTGACATCAAAATCAACGGACTAATAACGTTGGAACCAATTTTGTGATACTTTTACCGACACTGCATTAGGTTCATAAACGTCACAAATTTTTATTGTGGCTCGTTTCGCGTTTTTCCATTTTTGTAACAAATAATTTGAATATCTGCATTAGATTCATTCATTTAGATGAACAGAAAAATACAATAGATTTAATCTTATCTTTTTTAATATAATGTATTTAATGGTATTAAGACTAGCCAGATACAAACACCTTAACCAAAGAGATTTTACAGAAAATTTTTACTTATAGAATACGAGAAACTTTTTACCCGACCTTAATATCTATGTAGAATCCGTGTTAGGGTTACAGCACTTTTTTTAATTCAGATATACTGAACCCTTAATAGGTTATTTTTAATTTTCAGTTGACAAAATTGGAAATTCCCTGTAAGTTTCACCAAGTACTTTTTTTAAGCGAAGACGTACTAACCGTACATATCCTATGTATGTTAGCGATTTTCACAAAAAAAAAATCTCATACCATTTGCATACAGATTTTGCTATTTGGCTGCATATTTTTCTAAGAAAATTTTAATATGTAAAGTTTTGTCCTAGTCTACAAAAATCCAGAACTACATACATAAACACAAGAGTAGGTCAATGAACTTTTCACTAAACAGTGATATGCTTGATCGAATTTATTCCCTTGACGTTATTGTACTTCATTTTCGTTATTATGACGTTATTATATTTCATCTTCACTTGATTTTCGAATTGAGGGAACCAATAATAATAATAGTAAATACAAAAATAAATATGTACTCTGCTTGAATGTATTTACAAAGATGTTACGTATGTAGATATAGGTATGAGTTTGCTATAATAATTGGTTTATGAAGGCTTAGCGAATAGGAAGTGATATATGGAGTCATTCGTTTCCAGTATTCACAGAAAGTCTGTATTGGCAATAGCCAGTGGCCGCCGTTACAATTTTTGTGCTTGAACGGCGATGATGACATTATCTTTTGACGAAGACCATAATATGATCTTATGATATTTTTAAATCGTGAAACTGCTACTTATTATAGTGGCGGTGGCGACACAGATGGTGTTACTTTGCTGGCCTATTTTTTCAAATAAGACAAACGTCGCTCGCGCTGTTCCACATCTTCTTCGAGGGTAATAAAGTGGGCGTGCTCTCTCTAATACTTAAAGGCTGCTTTTTAAAATTAATAACTTATTTGTACGTAGGCTCTTTTCGTAGCCTGGCATCTATTTTGTAAATAGTAAATATGCATTTACTTGCTTAGATAATGTAAATTGATCTGAGACTAATTATTTTACTTGTCGACATTAGTGTTTAGAAATCGATAGTTGTTTGTTGAATTCGTATGTTCGTCACAATTGCTATTATCACTGTGTTAAATTGAGTTTTGGAAATCGATTATTTTTTCGTAAAAAAGTTATTTTTTTAACATTTTTGTTTTAAGTTCGGATTTCGAAAATCGAATCTCTATCAGATACCGGTGATAAATGGTTTTGAAAACTAATTCTTAAAAGGACTTTAGTATAAAAAAGTTTTCTACGCGATATAATCGCCAAAAATTTCTTATTGATAGGTGCTGTACATTTACGGTAATTAGAAAAATAGCAAGAAATGTTTCTCACCTTTTTTGGTTTTTGCATAACAACTTGGCACATCAATTTCGGAACTCTCGCCTAATGCCTAACACTACACCAGGGGATTAGGCCCACAAAGCAATCCCGTGAGTGTCTGCCAATAAAAAAAAATGTAACAAGGCAAGTAGAATTACAAAATAATATTGTTTTCAAGTATTAATCAGAAAAAAAAACGGAAAGGATCATAAGTGAACGGAGCTATTCTAATAATAATGTTGAATGTTTAATGCATTATAATATAACAAAAATCAATATAAAAACACTAAATGAAACAACCAAAAATTTACATAAAAAATGTATAGAAGTAAAAAAGTTAGTATCAAAGAAAATTAATATTCGGTTTCCTTGTCGGAAATAGTGATGTTATGGTTCTTTATTTACATAGAATGAAGTTGATAATATTCTGCACTGGGTCCAATAAGGTTGGTAGATCGATAAGTGAATCCCTTTATCCAGTATATTGCTTAGGTCCAATTAAGCTCGTCTTCGATCTCACTCTTGACAGTAACTTCAACACCGATTAAAATAAGGGGAGGATCCAAAAACACTGGTAAATATCAGTAGACATGAAGTAGTTAAACGAATTCAAAAATTAAATAACTGTTTAATTAAACGATCAGAACGAATTTGGCTTTTTCTCATTCTGTCCAAGAAACTGAAAATTTGTATTTAGCCCCATTTTCCACTGTCACTCTTGTTTCACCCAGTTTTTACATTTTTTTAAGGTTATCGACAAGGAAAAAAGTTGTAAAAGAAACATTAACGAATTAACCAAATACGTTCCGTTTCTCATGTACAGAAACAGAAAATTTAGTTAGATAAATACAAGAGATGCGTGAGAATTAAATAAAAATTAGAAATAAATGTAACACGTAATAAAATAGACCGTACATTATGTGCAGTGTCACATTCCGAAACCAGGTTAGTTCTAGCACAAAATAAGTTCGTGGCTCTAGTGTTTGATGAAATGATAGCACGTTAAACTATCCTTTATGAACGTCACTATCGCATTAGTGACAACCGTCAGTAGCCGACTCACACTGGGCCAGCCAGTTAAAGGTTAAGCCTTTCAATCCGAAATGTAAAGATTGTGAGTGGGCATGGGTCAGAAGTGGGGTGATTAAGACTTGAAACAACATTAGATTTAGTGTTTTTTTAAATAAATAAATAAATAGAGTGTAAATGCTAGTGCTGTTACTAAAAACTGTTATTTTGTATTAGCAATTCCAAACGATGTATCAAAATGTACCCAACTGTGTCATCTCTCTTTTCATTTCGCCGAGCTAAATCTGAAACATACGTACGTTCCTGGCGAATCAAATAAAACGATTACTTTATTCATCCATGAATTCGTTGTTTGCATTTTTCACCGAATCGTCGCAATATCGAATCGGAACCCGGAGAACGTCAAAAAAAATGTCAATTTCTCTCGTTTTCTCGTCGCATTTGAATTATCCGCGTTATTATTCACGTGGTATGTCACCTGTATTTCTTTTCTTTTTCCACTAATTTAAATGGATTCTTGCTACATTTTGGAGGATATTCAGTAAATACTGAAATGTACTTGCCTCGTCGTTTTTATAATGTTTCTTCTTTATGATTTAGGAAAAGCGAACACTATTTTGTCACTCGATTGTAGACGTATATAGTCTATATGTATGTATATGTCACACGTTCATATAACGTTAAACAGTTTTTTGTTAGTAATATAATTTTTATTAATTAATAATATTATTTAATGGTACCGCCGTGACAGAAGTCACCATGTGATTACTATAATTTTTAAAATAATTACAATAATTACTAAGCAATACTCCAGTTTGATTTTTATTGATAATTAGCATAAAAGTTATCGATTTATATGCATATTGTAGCAAAAATATGTTATCGCACTTCAATAAGATTGTTACTAAACATTGCATTTAATGCATACGAACGCTGTTTGTTATTTTTGTTTATATGTAAAAGTTACTTTCTGACAAACATACATAAATATATGAACTTGCACCTTTTCCTTGCAGGGTTCCGCAGAAACCAAATCTTTTCCCTTGCTAAAACCCTGACACTCGCATATTGAAAATACTTTTAACCTTCCTTTTTTGTCAAAAAGTCCTGATATATTCAGAACATTTTGACAATAATGATTGGTGAATGCTTTTTCCAATTCTATGATAACCGTATGTCGTTTTTTTTGTGATTCGTTTTTGCCTTTTCAACTAAAATTTGAACCATTTGTTTCGCACCTTATGAATTTGTTTCGTGTGTGTGTGTGGTGGGGGATGTGTGTGTGTGTGTGTGTTTGTTCGTATGTCTTTTGTACAATATATGTATTTATTTTACAGTCTCTTATTATTTACACATTATTTCGTGTTACACACTATTTACAAGAACTAGTAATTAGACGTTTACTGACCAGAAGATCATCTGTAATAGCTATAATACTAAA
Source organism: Eumeta japonica (assembly GCA_005406025.1). Classification (NCBI taxonomy): domain Eukaryota; kingdom Metazoa; phylum Arthropoda; class Insecta; order Lepidoptera; family Psychidae; genus Eumeta; species Eumeta japonica. The sequence continues at coordinate 248,335 of BGZK01000782.1, forward strand.
TAACCTGTAATAAGAATACCTTTTTGTTTTGCAAATTAAGCAACATTCTTTTATTTTGAATTTAGTTTATAAACAGAATCAACGTTCGCGGGATACAGCACGTGTATAATACGAGCCAAATACATATACAAAAATGATTTACTAAAGCAATATAATATAGAACTGTAATAATGTAAGTTAAAGATGCATATAAAAATCGCTATCGCCTTAACGTCGGACCTGAGAAAATACATCTTCATATGTTATGAATTATTTACTTAACTGTTCCCTTTGCTAGATAGATATTCTCGGAAAGAAGTCACAAGCTCTGTGTCATGTAATAGCTTTACTTATATATATGCTTCTTCTGTTTGATATATAAATTACTATTCCTTGTAATACATTTTTCTTGATATAAAAAATTGCTAGTTCCTGCACGTGTTGTTAATAAGCATTCTATTTTGCAAAGATTATTGTATTTTTATAATCATCGGAATGAAATCATTCGAAGTTTATTTCCCTTGAAATACGTATGTTAGAAAATACATGGTTTGAAGTATATACATCGTAAATGTTAAGTGTCTGTCTATTCTATTTTCATATTAAATGGTACGAAGATTGCTCGAATCTTTAATTTTATTTTATTTTATTGTAAAGCAGACTTTTACATTGCATTAAGTATGGCAGGATAATCCCGGTCCTGTCTGCTATTCCAATGCCCGACTGGTTCCTTCTTTTAACACTACTGTGTCTAAACTAGAGGTGCACAAAAAGTAAACAATTCTTTACACATACACACATTTATGTGCGACAACAGCCGCGGGAAGAAGCTAGTATCTTTATAAATTATAGTCTATATAATATTCTGTTGCACAAGCTGCTTAAAATTTCATCAAATTCTGTTAAGTAATTTTTTTGTGTGAAAGTGAAACAAATATCCAACTTCACAAAATGTTTTTAAAATTAGTAGGATTTGTCAATCTATTTATCCTTTACAGAAATCCAAGCTATTCGGAAAGCCCTTTACCACTCTCGTTAATACAATGTATTATAACTAAACCGATTCCTTACATCGTTATTCCAAGCTATATTTATATTCCAAAACCCTGCAAGCGCGTGTATTGCGCGGGGATCGTATCGCCACTGTGGTGATTTCAATTTCATGCTTGGTGAACTATACTCAACTTTCACTGGTATACACGAGGGTGAGAAACAAAACTTTATTATAAGACAGCTAAACACGCTCAGAGCGAGATATCTTCGCTACCCACAACAAAGTACAAGGCCGCTGTTCGTTTTATTTCTTCTATTTATTCTCCTTCCAATATGAATCGTTGGCTTCGTCTGGTTTTTATCGCTCCACAGTAGAGCCATTTTCTCCTATGTTTTATAAGTGCCCGCTAATAAAGTTGAAAAGTTTCGTTCAATTTGAGATTTTGTTTACAGACTGACTTTCGAGTTTCCAACGGATGTTGAAGTTTTTAAGTCCTGGGAAACCATTCTGTTTCCATTCCTACTATGTGTGTCTGTATATACATACAGGCAGTATGTATATATTTATGTTTATGTATGTGTCTGTATATTTTTATAGATTTGTGTCACCTTTGACGTACCATTCAATGCATGACTGCAAGTCAGGCGAGGTGGTTGGGAGCGCATCTGAATTTTAACTCGCGTGATATCTTGATGGATGTGACTGTCTGCATTTTCCTGAAAACTTGCCTAATCGGCATAAAACGTACCAATAAATTTTATCTAATTAGTTGGCGGGTAAGATGAATAGAAAATTAACACTTGCGGATGTGTTCGATAATTATCAATCCTCTGCAATTAATAATCAATTCTTTAGATTTATTTTATTAAAAATAAAAAAATAACGTAATTCTTGGTAATCGACCACGATATAATTCGTGACATGGAAGAGCGTGGTCTTCTGGTATAAGTATTTTATACTTATAAAGTGACCAGCACAATGTTTTGCTGAAATGTGTTTTTATATATATATATTATATTATTCAATAAATTGAGTTGTCAGAGATAAGTTTCCTTAAACTAAGAACGAGACACGAGATCCCAGCTTGCAAATCGCCCGAATGTCTCACGTCTGTAACACAAAAATTCAGGTTGTGTTAGCAGCCAATAAAATTATCTGGCATTTTCTACTTATGACAAATTTCGTATCCTTTTAACTTTAAATCCAGAATTTCTAAACTACTTTACGATCTACCAAAATAAGAAACAGAAATTTAGGCAATGCGTAATTTCTTAGTCTTAGGTAAAGAATGAGAATTAGCTATAAAAAAATCCACAGACACTTTAATGTTTTTAGTTTCAATGAAATTGGTCTTGCATACATTTTTATGCTATATTTTACACTCTTAGGATGTGAAATTTCAACTTCTGGCAATGAAAATTAAGAGACAGTGTTTTTATTATTTAGGACACAGAAGATTTTACACAAACACCATTTTTCTGTAAGGCTATATTCATTATAATTAAGAAAAACATGTGACTGACGTTTATTTAATACATTGAACCACCATAGGCAGTAGGGGATGAAAGTTTCATTTATGAGAAAATATTCATATGTTTATACCAACTAAAGCACTAAAATTAAAAACTGATTTCGTAGTATCATCCTGGATCGAAGAGTAACAATTATATGAGTGCTATTTCATATCGCAGAGAGATGATACTTATAATGATTTATAAGAATTTTATAGTGCTGCTTATATATTAAGGTACGTATTGTTTTTATTGTTTATTTTTTTATTATTACCAAAAATTTTATACAGGTTCAGTAGTTACCTTTACCCAATGTTTTAGTCTAGTTAACAACCACATGTCAAAAATATTTGTATTTTCCTGTAAAACCGGGGTAGACGCCTGCTATATAATAATTTTAAATTTACAATTCTCTTGAAGAATTAAACAACACTGCGATAACAACAAAAACAGCAGCAAATATTTAAGAACTGTCGCATGTACGATTTACAGCGGTGGCACGAACCTGCCTCAAATGTAATGATTTAAATGTCGCCCTAGGAGTCACGCTTAAATTCAATTTCATGACCGCGCCCGACGAAGGCTTAATCCCATGGTCTAAAGGTCGAAATTAATTTAACTTATTCCGGCTCTCTTTTAACTTTTTAGTCTGTTCGTTAAGAAACCGGATTATACTCGTTAAGGGAATCCGCGGATGCAGTAATTTCGGTAGAAAATTTAGTGAGACATACTTTATTTCGGCAGAGATAATAAAGCTAACTTGGGCGCCCGTAGGTAGTAATAAACAAAGATAAATTTTATCTCGCAACTCGAGTAGTATTTATGTTCGCTTTATCTGTACAAACTCCGGCAGGAAGGGCAGCAGAAGCAGCAATTTATTTATTATCGATATTTCGGCCCTTAGTTACGAGTAATAAACGACAGATGCACTGTCAAACCAAGACAAGGAACCGTCGTAAACATTTATCGTAAGCATGAAAATTTCAAAGTTACGTTTGAATAGTCTAATGTAACTACAAGCATAAATGTGATTATCTCTATATCTGAATGTTTGTTACACGATCATGCAAAAATTATTGAACATATTTCGACGAAACTTTAAAATTATAAAACTCATATTTCAGAATAATATATAGTCTACGATTTATTAAAATACTAATTTTTATTTGTGACTTCTCTCGCGTGAACATAAAACGAACTCTTTACATATCAGTTCAGCTCAATTCAGTTTCATCCATTGAACGTCCACTGCTAGCCATAACCTACCTTTGTAGATTTCCGCGACGCACGGTCTGGGTTACCTGCAACAAACGGTGAGCCGCGACTTTATACCCTATACAGGTCGACCTTACAAACACGGATTAGTTATTGGTAACGGCAGTGTTTATCGAAAGATCAATTGAGACATCTATTCGGAATCAGAATCGAAAGTAGATAACTTCCTCTGTGGTGATGTCGTCAGAATAGAATCAATGCAGAACGGGGCCGTGATCAAGATCAAAAGCAAAACTGAGATCGGAATCAAGTGCTGAAACCAGACCAGCATCGTGGTCGACGGTGTAATCAATCGATATTAAAACGGAAGAATACTTTGTTTTTTCATTCAAGGAATTCAAAGCGGGCTGTGACGCGGGTGCAAGCTAATTTTTACATCACATTCCGTTTAGATTACATGACTGTAAATTAGGTTATATGACAATATAACCTAAATTCCAAATTAAGTATGCGCTAAAAAAAAATTGAAGCAAATAAGTGCGAGGAATTGAATTTTATAATCTCTAGTAATCGCTAGTATTTTTATCTTAGTGGCTTAGATGCAAACATCCTAACTCGGTCCTTTATCAAGCAAATATTTCTTAGTCTTAATACTTTTTTAGTACTGCTGTGGTTATTAAAAATACTTATGTAAATTAAATTTGATCAGGCACTGGAATCGAATAATTGAATCACGTTCTCACATCTTTACAGCTTAATTCCTACAGCTTTGCTTACGAATACTATAATTTTTATAGAGTTTAGCACAAAACGTGAATACTTGTAACGACGTATACCTCACTTATGCGCCCATTCCTGTGTAGGATGTTATCTTGGTTAAGACTCGTAAGGGTTTGAGCGAATTAATGTTGCCAGGTGACGTACTCAGCGGGGAATAACGACGCAGCCTAAAGGGAGCCCCAACGCCTGCGATCCTTTCCATGTTTGAAAATATGAAAAATTCGTTAACAATGTAAGTAATCAGAGAAATTTTGTTAAAGCGTTTAGCATCTTAAAGGACATTTATGTAATAAGAAATTCAGTCCAATTCGTAAAAAAAAAGTGTACCTACTAGTTATTTACCGTGAAAATATTTTGTTTTCTAATAACTTTTGTACCCTTCGTGTTTTTTGTCTCCCTTTTTTGTATTCTTTTTATACCTCTTGTTGCCACCTTAATTTTTTTTTATAAACGAGCATTAATACAAACTTTCAAATGAGTTTGACCAATAAACAATTATTTAATAAACTAAAAATTCCACCCTTTTTCGTTCTTAGTTCTCTAGTTTCTCTAGTTTCGACCTCTAAGGACGAATTAAAGTCGAAAATTCTTTAAATCCGAAAATAAATACTTTTTTAATCAATGTATATAATAAAATATCAGCACCCTATCTGGATATTAAAATCATGCCTTTAGCGACTTGGGCTGAACGATGACGAGTCAGTGAATAAATTAGTCAGTGGGGACTTTGTCTTTTAAACGAACAATATGTGTGTATTGACCGTTCGATGTTTTTATGTATGCTATTGATGAGCAATATGTTTTGTTTTTTTTATTTATTTAAAAAAATAACTAAGCAAGTAATAAGTGTATTTTATTTACTCCATTAACACGTTAGTCACTCAAAAAATATTGAGATACAGGAAAACTATATAAGCAAGACACACCAAGCTTATATATGTTCAAACTACTTTCAGAGTCTTCACTTCTGTAGACGAATTTTCCACGAACGGAAAGCATTGCGCCAGCCGTTTACAAAGATAGAGTCAAAATAGTCAGAAATAGCGGAGTCGATCTCTTCTTGTGAGGTAAAACGGCGACCACGCATTTTTTTTTAATAACGTAAAGTCGCAAATTGCAAAATCCTGTGATTAAGACGGACGGTTTAAAACTTTTGTTATCTCTCTAAAATTCTCTAAAACTCTGTTATTTCCTTCAAAGCGTTGATAGTTCAGTGGTACGTAGATTACATTATCTCGAGTGACTATTGAAACGGGCCTTTCGGTACATTTTTCATCTTGAAGTGATTTACATCCATTACGAAATTTTTCAAACCATCGAAAAACAGTGTGGCTCGAGATGGCGTTTCATTGTTAAATGCTGACTGTAAGCGGTGCATACATTGGCTCTTTTGATAGAGAAACTTTAAAATAATAGTACATCATAGTTCGCCAGTGTTCACGTTTCGAATTTCACAGGTGCAAGCTTGACAACATCCGCTTTTAAAAACGCGAGAAGTGGCTATTGCTCGAGCTTTTGTGATGAAGAGGACTGGCATGCCTAATGGGGCGAAAACTGGCGTTTGAGAATATCTCCGTAATTCCCAAGTGGCGCTAGTATGTATATGACATTTGAAATTCTTAAAATCAGCTAACTGGAAACTGAAAAAAAATATATATATACATATATATGTATTGAAATTTTAAATATGGAACTCTTTTCCAACCTTATTATGCATATATGTCATTTGTTTCTACAAATCGACTGCAAAAAAATTCTTTGTCAACATGAATTAAACGAAAAAAAAAAATTCTTGCAATGATTTACTATGACTTTCGCTGTCATTCAAAACGACAAGAAAGTTATAACAGACTTCGGTTGGCTTTTCATGGTAAAAGCTCCATCCCTTGTCACTACTAATTAACTAATTCAAACGTGGTCGCATTCATCTCACTGACGGCCTGCTTGAAGGATGTCCTTCTACGCCGACGACCGAAGATAACATTATTGCTGTGCGGCTTACAATAGAGACTGACAAACTAGTTACCTACCAGAAGATTTGGACAAACTTAGGCATCGGTATGAGTCAAGTGCACAAAATAGTTCATGAACATTTAGCGATCATGAAGATATTTGACCGAAATTCAAAAACTCCGTTGTGTCAATTGGTGCCGTGAAATGATGCAAAAATTTGTCGGCGGTGACTCAAATGCTGTATATGACATAGCTGGATTCCCTGTTACGACTCCGAAACTAAAACAAAGTCTGCTTAGTGGGTGTTCTTTTCGAAGAGTTGCTCACTAAAATAAAACAAGGTTGAAGTTTTAGAGAAAATATGGTGACTTCATTTTTCTGAATAACAGCTGTTCTAGCTGTAATTCTAAAATAATTGTTTTAGAAAATAAAAAAAAAAAATCACTATAACTAGCACACTAACAATTGTTTGCCTCTAATTTCAGAAAAAAAATTGTAAAAAACGACCTCGCAGTAGGATTCTCATTCTTCATGACAACACCCCACCACGTGTTATGCACGTCGAGTAAGCAGTGGCTGCATATGAAAAGGCCTTCGAAGCGACCCCTAAGAGCGAGTGGGCAAAGTGTTTCTTTCAGCGGTTCCATCGTATGTAGCGATGTATCGATCTCAACGGACGCTATTTTGAAAAACAATAACAATGAAAATAACTTGCCCAATTATTGGTTCTCTAAGGACTTTCTGATCGACCCACGTACGAATATAAGTAAAATTATTCCATAAATCGAAAAATTTGATTTTCATAGTCGATTTGAAGATCTTTCATTTATTTACATTGAGTAAGGTTTATTGTTGCTGCAATGAAATAAATACATTTACATGATTATACAACATGAATCACATCCTTTCATAAGTCCAGCAAAAAACGACCGCACTAACTTTAAATCACACTAATACAAATTATTTATATTTTCTTAGAATTTTGTTCATAAAACACCTAATTAAATACCAAACATATTTCCTATTTGCATTAAAAAGAGAAGAAACAAATCCTTTTCCTGCGACGCGCCAGCATTTCAGCTGTCGCGAGATTCGCTATATAACAATCACGTCGCTGTTGGCGTTTGTGTGCGTGACGGCGAATCGGTGCCGCACCGAACGTCCCGACTAGGTCCGATAAAATCCTGATCCTACTTCGCCCTCTCCGATCCGATATCTGATAAGAATCGAACGGAATCCCACAACAACACAACGAAGATTTGTCCACCGTATGAAACAAATTACCGCGTCATTAGGCGGTAGACAATGAAGGCTGTCCTAATTTAGAATTAGACAAGTTTCGGCGTTGGACGGTCGGGCCGCACGGCTAAAAGCCGTTCGCGCCCCGCCCCGGTGTGTTTCGTCATAATTTCCGCCGCCTCGGGGGATTACGGAATAGGGGTTCTTTGCAATCATCAGTCCCGGCTAAGCCCGCTCGCGTCCGCCGAGGCTTTCGAGGCGAGTACCTGCCGACAAATGTAATTTTTCAAACGGGCGCCTGTACAAGTACATACAGCGTTTCTTCTTTATCATTTTCGTTATTAAAGTGTTTTCTTTTTGATATGTCTGCAATTTTCGTTGCGTAACGTGACGAGTCTTTACTGTAATATATATTCAATTTAATGCCCTATAGGCCCGCCTATTCTCGCTTTCAATTTGCTACCGGCACGAACAGCTCGCTTCAAAAACCACTTATCCGCCACAATGTATAACAACTTGGATCGTCATTAGTTAGACGGACGTCTCTCTGCCCGGCTTTTCTCGGTGCGATCGGCCGCCCTTCTTCCCTCCCCTCCAAGATTTGGTGCATTAAAGACCTTTTGAATTTAGGAACTACGTCAGAATTCTGTAACTTTAATAATAAAACATACAACAAATGTTTTCTGAACAACAGTAGGAAAAAATAAGTAACGCAACATATTTTTATAGCGGCTTCAGACGTGACCTTATTGGATACAGATTTCTTTCCTGCATAGATGTTATTTCACATAAACAGGCACTTCAATATGTTCACTTTCGCTATATTCACGAGATTATCGTCATCGAGGATGTGAAAGATATCGAGACTCGTCTAGTATTTTTATTATAATCAATTAACAAAAATATTAATTTTCGGCTTTTCACTTGCAACCATTTAACATTTTCCTGTGATACACAAACGACGATCACATCTTTTTATATACTTTGATCCTCCTATGAAAAATATTAAGAAGTTATTTTGCCGTTTTCAATACAATTGTTTCAGTTTGCCCCCGGTTACTGAATTTTTTTAACCGAATTATCCATTAAAATTAAGCGCTTGAATGAGTTATTATTTATTTACCAACACATCGTGCTTAAAAAAAAATATTCTTCTCAAATAACTTATACAAAAGTTTACGTTGTGAACTACTTTTTGAAATATAATTAAGGGCAATGTGATGATCTATTTATTTTACGGTTGCAGAGACAATTCAAAATTCATTATAATAAGTGATAATAATATGTATATCACATTTTCGTAACTGAAAGAATAAAATTTAGGCATTGCAAACCTTATAAAATTGGGTGACCAAACCATCTGTACCAGGACAAGTTGATGTTTTTCCGGTAACTTAAATTAGTTAATTTTCATTGAGTAATATATTTTCCTATTATCTTATTTTTAATTAAACAGCAATGAGTATTGTGTAATTAAAAAAAAAAGACTAAAGGTACACACAAAATGTATAATACAAAAATGCCGCATCGGACTAGGGTCCTGACTGTATCTATATTTCTGCCCGGTATGCGCTGCGATTAATTTCCTTCACCCCTTCCTCGAGAATGCACTTGGTGTGCACTCAAAAATGCTGTTATTTTTTGATTTCGCTTACTGTTAACTAGATTTTGCCCACGGCTCCGCCCGCGTTGACACTCGAATTGATTCTTTTATATCGACCAATCACGCTGTCCACCCGTTCTGCTTTCGATTTAATGGTAGTTCCCCTATTGATGTCGATTCTGGTATCAATTTAGATTCTGATGCTGCTCAAAATATACGTAATGCGAATAAACAGCAGCCAAACGTGTTAAAAACTATCCTTCATATTAGTCAAAGGTAAGAACTATTACGTATAGTAATAGTTTTAACTATAGTTTATACAAATTTGATTTAATTCTGTTTAATTACTTTTGCGGAGCTTGCGAACAAATTGCAAACACAGAAAAACTTCTGAAAACGTTTGAAACATATTTTGTCAATGTTTTTAAAATTCCCCAAATACAGAGTACCTTCAATGTACAGATTTTTTGGAAAGAAAAAGAAAGACTTTATTCACAAAAGTATTATCAATTATGAAATGAATCCAGCCCCTACATTCGAATTCACTGTGTTGTTGGTAAATAGGCGTTTTTGATAGATGTAAGTTTACATGCATTGTATAAACGGATATGACATATTATTCCTATTCTTACAATATACACATAAACATAAACATATGCGTATACATATACATACACACTAACATATATATACACAATCTTACACTTTTCATCAATAATGTAATAATAATAATAAATTAAATAAATAAAATTTTGTGTTGCATGTAATGTTTGCCCTTGTGTTATATATTGTGATTTTTGTTAGTATGTGATTTATGTGACATTACATGATACTAAGTAAGCAAGGAAGTATGCAAAATAGAAATTGAGTATGTACTTAATTCTGTTTCAGAAAGTAATTCACCAGGAACCTCTCCGTATGTTCGTAGTTTTTTGTTAAAAGTATTTTTAAATTAAACATTAGTTTTTATTTTTGATTTGTTTATAATATTAAAAAAAATCATCTATTTTTGTACATACAGTGGGTCCAAAATAATGTAGTCTTCTGTGCAAGTAAACAAGAGTTTTACGTATTGTTGTTATGTATCTGTTGTTATATAATTTGTCTCCTTTGCAGTTTTGTGAAATCTCAAGGTCGTGTCACGATAAACAATAGTCGCATATTAAGGATGTCAGTTTCTTTCGGTCGCATATAGTCTGAATTTGTTGAAAATAATTTTCAATATACCTTTTTTTGCGATTTCAGTGAGCGTTAAAGCAGTTTTAGGTGCAGCGCCCCGTGCGGCAACGCCATACACAACGATAGATTGATATAACGAGTAGTATAATAGCTTAGTAGTTTTCATGTTGCTTAACGTTGCAAGCTTTTTAAATGTGAATGTAAGTTTTCTTATTTTTGAGGTATTGTGATCAATTGGTATTTTCAATCCAAAGCGGCTATCAATAATCACACCCAAATACGTGGATTGAATCAGCCTCTTGTAGTAAGATACAACTACAATCGTTGTTACGTACCTAATCTCCCAGTTCACACTTATATATTTTTAGGCTTAATGGTAATTTCGAGCTGTTGAAGTAAATATAGCAAAATTTAAATACTTCGGTTGTGCTGACCTTTAAAGTAAGTAAATATCTCTCTATTGTTTTAATATATACATTAAAATACTATATACATATATACTTATACACACACATTATATATATATGTGGATTAAGTCGAAAACCAAACACGCGCAATATCTATAACTTGAGTATACGAATGCGCGCATGGAGGTTGTGCATTATGTTTCGCTGCTATTAAATTTGCATGCGAATGGGAGACATAATCCATACAGGAGAACCCGAACAATAAGCGGGCAGAGTACGTTTCTAGCATGTTGTGTCGAGATCGAAGTTGGAATTATAGTGAACGAGGACGCTCCCGGAGCACAATCGCGAGTTACCGATCAAAAGGACCGGATTAAGTTTGACGAAGTCCTCCAAAATGACTGGAGAGACGTTGCTAATTACGAATATACACTTACAGGTTACGCACACACGTGCACCTACACGAAAAGGAAAAGTGGGGCGTGAGTATCTGTATTAATAACAAAGGTCAGAAAGTGATTTTATCATTTTATCGTTGTTTATTTGGTACGTTTTCGCGTTAAACCACACTTTAGACCAATTTTAATGAAAATTAGTAATAACGTTTAGAACGGTTCACATTTAGAATTCTTCTTAAGTATAGAATTCTTTTAGATTTTGGTAAAAATGTTGGTTAAATTATGGATTCTTTATAACTTTTTTTGCAAGATTTATCTTGTATTTGAATTGTGAAGTTGTAACATAAAATTTAAAAAAAAAACCATTGTTTTACAATGGAATTAAACATTAAACAAATTACTTTATAGCAACATTTTTCTACACGCTGTGCTATAAAGTTTTATTTGAAATCACGGCAACTAAAAGCAAGAATATATCCAACCAAGATTTTGACATTTCAGTCAGTATTGTAGGTGAAAACTGCCTTGTGATTTATGTCATGTTATTTGCGGATTTAATAGAGATTACTTATATTATTATTTACGTTGACATTACGTCACTAACGGTCGCGACTATAAATCTCAATTAATGCATCTTTTTTAACATTTGCTACCTAACCTGGACTTTGAACTGAAACTTCGATTTAAAACCGATTACCATCATAATCAAAATGTATTAAAAAAAAAAAGGGTATAGAGAGACTTCAGCTTTATACCGTGCATTCGCTCGCGTGTCTGGATGTATTTTTCGGCAACTTTAAGAATGTATCTGTGTATACATGCTCGATTTCGTGTGTAGTAAAATAAAACGACATGACCCGGCAATCCGCGCGGTCGTACCCGTGAGCGATCTCGTAGCGTAAGCTAAAAGGAAAGAGAAAGCCCTTCGAGCGACACCGCGACGCTCAACTTTCCGCTGGCCGCTCACAAGCTGGGCCTGACGTGAGATCGAAATCGATTAAGACTGAAGTGGTGGTCGTTATTGAGACTTATCGCTCGCGTGGAAGTAATTTAATCGCCATGCTTTGACATCGCACAATGTCGTAATACTTTTCGAATAACGATAAATCTATGATCACAAACCTTCGTAAGCTTTAGACGCATCGACGTTGGAATCGAATGAAACTCGTCGCGGTACGCGTTCAGATTTGATACCATAAAAATAAACGCGGAGACTTGATTTGCCTCTACGAAACGGAAAATCGAATTGCGCGTTCAATCCGTCGTGCCGTTCGACGGCGTCTGAGTTTCGGCGAAATCAATTGGACTTTAACAAGGGGCTCGGTTGATTAAAATATCGAATGAAAAGAGGTTCGAACTTTTTTTTTTTAGACAAGTGATTGTTCAATGTACGCTTAGAATTTCAATTTAAAATTATAGGTATCTCTACGTTTTGCTATTTTTAAGCAATTGCCGTTCACGCTGTGCGAGTGACTTCGCTTCACCTTCGTAGATCGCAACATAAATGCATGCCCGTTGCGACACCTTAAGGTGTAAGGTTCATCAATGGAAAGAAATTGGTTAGCTTTATACTCACTGCTAGTTGTTTTTTAAAAAATGGCGAAATGTTTTACTGTAGTAATTATGTTCTGATGGATATGTGTGATATTACCATAGAATATATATTAGTTCTATTAAACGGAAGCGACACGAAGCCTTCTCGCCTGTGACTGTAACCGTGAGAAGCGACTGAGGTGGTTTCCATATTTAAAAAATAATTGTTTATAACTATTTCTAAATCATGTTATTAAATTTTTAAACCAAAAAGTATATAACAATTAAAGATAAAGACACTATAATGAATGTAGGGACCATTTTTTGTTAAAAATTGCTCAAAAATTACAAAAAATTAATTACTGTGAAAAAAAATGTTTTTTATACATCAATTTCTTTTAATCAGATTAAAATAAAAACATAAATGGATATAGGTTGCTTCGTAAATATAAGACCCTACCCAAATTGATAAAAAAAAAAATTACAACTGCGAACAGTTTGGCATACGAATACATAACTATATTCGGCTCTATTACGTATAATAAAATAAATAAACATATGATTTGCGTAAAAAATGCTGTAGAGATGGTAAATTATAAATTTATATGTAATACTGCACAATAGTGGACTGTTTATTAACCGACTTCAAAAAATTAGGTTATAAAGTTCACACGGACACATGTAATATTATTGGAATTGCAATATGATAATGTATTAGGTTTCCCAAACAAATGTACAAATTTTATAAGTGTACGTATGTTTATTTGTATGTAAGTTTGTCTACGCATTTCTTCAAAATTATTAGTAGAACTGTGGCCATGCTTTTTTTTATTATACGGCTAAGTGTGACGGCCTCGCTTATTGATACGAGCTACAAATATGTCATCAAAGGGAAAACATCTCAAAACCTTTGTGAAATTCTAGTCCATGTAATGAGTAAAAATAATCAAAACGACCTCACGATACAAACCCGCGGCAAAAACTAATACGCAACCCTAAAACTCGATAAGATTGCCAAGCCATTCGATACGAGCTACTGGAGTAGAATATTATTACTCGACGGCAAACTGGATGGAGTTATAGCAGTTGGATTTCTGCGTAAGCGCAGGATTCCTTGTTGTGTTTACAAATCATAAGGTTGTTTCAAAAGTTTGTTGCAATCGAACTCTATGTCCATAACAAGGCGGCATGCTTGTCCATTGATTGAAGACGTACAGCTCGTCTTGAGATTGACCAGCATTCTTGTTGCGGACATATTGAGACATCCGGCTTAATGTTTCAAACATCTGCGTCTGACTCTCGGCTGCCCGTGCATGGCTTTTCCTTTCGCGTTGCTCGTTAAGCCTTTTATTGCAAACAGTACTAGATTCGTGCTCGAGGATCTTTATATTTTTAGCAGCACCTCCTTACAGAAACCTCCCCCTCTTATTAATTAAAACAAAAACTGCACTACACTTATTATTTCATAAAATATGAAAAAAAAATATTTTTCTTCTATAAAAAAACAAAACTTAATACAAAATACTATACTAGTTTTAATTAAAGAAATTTATAACTGCTTGCAAAGAAATCTTTTAATACTTGCAAGAAAATTATTAACTATTTATTACAATCTAATATTAAACTTTTTTACTTAAAACTAAAAATAACGAAATAAAAAAACTGTTTTAAAATTTAAATCGACTTCAAAAAATTCACTCTGAATAAGGCAATACTATCTTTAAATATACATGAAATTAACTAACAGAAGCAAAATCAAAAGTTGGTACGAAACAAATTAGAGGCATACAGATTTTTTTTGAGGTCGGTGCCGGTACTTAGGTAAAGTATTTATTAAAGATATTAAAAAAATCCGCAAAATCATCAAAAACAAAAATTACAACTATGTCTTTGAAAAAATATCAAAAAAGAAAACCTGTATTTCTAAATGTACATAAAAAAATACGTTCTTAAATAAAATGTTTGTATTCCGTTTTGTATAGAATATATCGTTTCTATTTTGATTCAATTTTATATTCGATGGACTTGCTGGCACCGACGAAAAAAAAAATTATTAGACGGTTGACCCTGCAGGCCATATCTGAAACTTCTTACTACTTTTGAGCTAAAAGCGTTAAAAATAAAATGAGGGCATATTATTGATCTCATCATGTTCAAAACAACGAGTTTATATATTTTTATACTTCTAATAAGTTTCGAGCTTTTAAAATTCAAAAATGTATATATGTTAAAAAACCGTTCTATTTTTATTTATCAGCTACAATGTTTTTGGAACAAGTTGCTTAATTGTAATGTAGTTTAAATCATCCGACATAGTTTTTCAAACGGAAAAATGAGCGAGTCTCAAACATCTTTGAAAAACAAACATTTTTGGAAAAACCTTTTTAAATTTTTAGTTAATTGTATGTTTTGAACGTACCAACCGATTTTTATGAAATAAGCGATGATAGGTGCTGTTTTTTAAAGAGAATAACTGATTAGATTGTACAATTTATCGGTAGAGTAATTTAAATAATATTCTATTAAAACACTTTTAAAAAAATATTTCTCCAACAATATTTCAGGAACAAATGAACTGATTTTGATGAATTTAGCAAAGATTGACGTTTTTTGTTTAGAAGAGCGAATGAGTAGATTTTAAAATGTATCGGTAGAGCAAATGATAAAACATTAAATAAAATACGTTTAAAGAAATTTTTTTCCTCGATACCGCTTGAACAAATAAACAAATTTTTATACAGTTTAGGGCAGTCAGTGCACCTGTTAGAAAAGAAGAGATAATTTGATTTTGATATCAATAGATAAAGTAGTCTCAAAGTTATTTCAAAAGAAAAATATTTATCTGAAAGCTTTATTTTTAAGATTTTTCAAAACACCTACCAGAAAAAAATTAGTTTGATATATTAGGAAGCATAAATTGAGAGGACTCCTTTCAAATGTAGCAAACTACGTTTCGGCCGGTTAATTCATTCATAAGATAAAAGAGGCTTACATACACACACCCACGCTCACGCACGCACCCACGCACGGATCCAAGCACGCACGCACGTATGCATGAACGCAGGCACGCACGCACGCATTCTATGGACAATCGCACACCTGTTATGAACTGTTGCGCACCAAAAGTGCTGACTAGATTCGCGATATTTACTAGTCGATTTTAAGTTGGAGACTAATGGTGGCTATACACGTTAGGGTTTGCATGATTGTTATCACCGTACATGCTTAACCGACAGGCAAACCCTAGCGTGTATGTTATAAAACTGTACAGTTATCTGTGCGTGTACATGCAACCTAACGAATATTTAAAAAAGATATTTTTTGCCGCTCGGTTATGTTTGCGCGCATGCACAAGTTGCATAACCGAGCGTGTGTAGCTCCTGCTCGTGCTTGCATGCGCATGTTATAGTCAGTGGCAGTGGGAGGTCGCGCGCGCTCATCACGTTGAAATTCAAAATGGCGAGTCGCAAGCGCAACGCCATATTGGAAGAATTTATTGCTATCTACCTATCTGAACCTTGTCTTTGGCGCGTAAAGTGCAAAGATTATCACGACAGAGACAAAAGATCGGCAGCGTACGGTAAATTGGTAAATAAGCTAAAGGAATTGGAACCTACAGCTAAAAAAGACGATGTCGTTGGAAAAATTAACACGTTTCGCAGCAACGTTAGACGAGAGAGAAAAAAATACGATGAATCTGTGAGGTCGGGAGCGTCATCTGATGACATTTACGAACCAACTCTGTGGTATTTTCATTTATTTGATTTTATTGGAGATCAAGATGTTCCCCGAAGCTCGCGATCTAACATTTCGGATTGTGAAGAAAATGATTCCAATGTAAGTATAAATGAGTAATTTATTATTTTTTTGTCTTCTTCATACTAATCTAATTATCAAATTGAACAATATAATTACTACATACGAAATATAAAAATCATTAATATATAAGAATAATATCACTTTTGAATGTAACTATCCTGTCAAGGTACTTTGCCTTCACTGACAAAGTAAGTTTGGTACTCTAGCCTGATTTTTTTTGCATCATTGACGACATTGCCTTGATTTTGTATTTGTAAATTTTCTACGTTTGAACGTGTGGTATCATAGCCCATTGTAACAATAGTTCCATTATCCGTATCTTCTCTAAAAAAACATCTTTGAGGTGCATATGAATTAGATGTGTGCTCCATTAAAAAGTTGTGCAAAACGCAAGTAGCCATCACCACTTTTTCTATATTGTCTGGTTTTAAATTAATTTGAGTGTGAGAAACGCGTAACCTTGATGCCAATATGCCGAAAGCATTTTCAACTATTATTCTCGCGCGAGATAATCTATAATTAAAACTTTCTTGTCATCACTGGTCAAATCTGCTTGACGATATGGCTTCAGCATGTCGGGTCTCAAAGGGAATGCATCATTAGCAACAAAAACATACGGCAAACACCTTGAACTGTGTTGAATCTGTTCTGTGTTTGGAATATTTAAATTTTTCTTTTGTAGTTTTTCACAAAACTTCGTATTCTGTAAAACACCACCATCAGAAACTCTTCCATTTGTACCAAAATCCGCTAATAAAAATCGGTATCTGGCATCAACTATTGCCATGAGGACTATGCTGTGTCGTCCTTTGTAGTTGTAGTAATAAGATCCACTATCAGAAGGTGGAACTATGTCAATATGCTTTCCATCCAGGGCACCCAAGCAATGAGGAAAATTCCATCTCTCCTCAAAAGTTTGCACGATTTTTTTCCATTTATCCAATGAATCTGGAAACAAAATCATTTCATTATTTTGTATTGTTACAGGATGCTAGCAACTCTATAGAAAATAACCTAGATGATACACATATCATAAATAATACACATACTACACATGATGCTGCTGTTGTTACTGAAACTGATACGGGGACTACCAAAAACATAACGACATCTAGAAAAGCTCAACCACTTGCTACAAGACCGGAAAAGAAGAAATTAACAGATCAAGATCAGTTAACCAATGATGTGTTACTGTCCGTGAGAGACCATTTTAAGCGTCCTGCTCCTACTTCAGCAACAGAAGATCGGTACGATCTTCTGGGAAAGTCTATTGCAATAAAATTAAGATCCATAGAGAAACGACAACGCTTGATTGCGGAGAAAACAATAAATGATGCTCTGTTTGATGCAGAGATGGGTAATCTGAATACCGAATCAATTCAGAATCGCCGACGTTTGACTTTTGTTCCATCACCAACTCACAGCCTCAGCTCACGAACTTCTACTCCTTCACCCTCAATGCTTCAACAATATTATATACATCCGCATACTGACACCGCTTCTGCTTCACCCCAACTTCAGTCCTACTCATCTCCGATTCAACAATACAACACTCTACAACCAACTCATGCGACTTCTCCTTTACCACAACGCCAGCTTTCCTAATCTCCGATTCAACAATGCAACACTCAACAACAAACTTATACGACTTCTTCTACACCAAATTGCCAGCCCTCACCAACACCACACGAAGAATTTGACACACAACCCCAAACAGACACTATATCATCATTTTACTCTAATTTTAATTCAGAACAAATTGTATACACAAGTGATTAATAATTTTAATAAAACTGTCTAAAGATTAAAAAGTACTTTTAGTTAATAACTTACCTGTAGATAGTCCTTTTTAGAGCTTTATAAATAGCATCGCATGTTTCTGGTATTATTCGACCTAAAGCCTGAGGTGATATTATGGCAGAATATTTAAGACACTCATATGTTCTCCCAGTTGCAAGAAATCTTAATGTTACTGATAGTCTCTCATGTGCTGATATAGCTTTTCTCATAACAGTATCTTGTCTCTGGATCACGGGAGTGACCAATGATAAAAGTTTCAAATATAGTTTTTCATCCATTCGTAAATAATTCTTGTAATCTTTTAGTGTAAATTTCAGTTCATTCATCAAATTTACATGAGAGAACTGTTTACTTTTCAAAAGCCAGTGTTTACACCACTCAATACGACCTTTTCTTCTTTTCCGTTTCTTTGTTGCGAGTATTAAGCCAAGTACAGCTATCACATCGTTGTCGTCCATTGTTGGCGATACAGTGCACGGTAAATTAGGTTATAGGTAAATGTCCTACAAAACACCGTCATGTAGCTGCAACTATTTTTGACTGAGAGTTTATTGGAAATTGTACATGCAAACCCTAATGTGTATGTGCTGTATGTCGCTAGGGTTTGCCTGTCGGTTAAGCATGTACGGTTATGACCATCATGCAAACCCTAACGTGTATAGCCACCATAAGCCGGTCTCCACCAGAAATGCCTTAACCCCCTCGAGCCCGCACGTCGCCGCGGAGCGCTCACTTGTACTACACTCATCGGTCAGTGAATCTATGATCATCGAAGGCGCTTTGCCATATTCTTTATCTGGGCATATTTAAGTTGCTTAATATATATATAAAAATTTATAAATGAAACTGTATACCACGAAAACCATGATATATTTAACAGACCAAAGAATTTTATGAGTAAATAAATTTAAATTACTTTATGGCGTATAATAGAGATGTACGTAAAACCTTGTTCTAGACAACAGTAGCGGTATAAAATAATCTTGTTGTTTTATGAAAAACGTTGAATCATAAATGGAATTCACCTAGCGTAGTAAATGACGGCTGACCCTTCACTTTACGGCGACATTAAAGGGCTTATCTGCTGCTTCGTTTATGAAAACACTTTCCTCGGTCTATGTGTCATGGAATTTATGTGCTTAAGTTATTTTCTTCGTATTAAATACATTCTATATATCGTGAAATAGTAACATACGTAACTCTTAAAACAGAACCATCGACTAAGAAAATATGAGCTACTTTTGGTTTACTACTTATTTTTCTAATACGCCTACTGGAACGGACACATGACGAAATTAATCAACATCCTTTGCCAATATCCTAATATGCTGGAATTGTAAGAATACAGAACATATTCTCATCTAAATTTTGGCTGCTTGGTCTATGGATGTAAAATTAAGACAAAGCTTATTATGCTTAAGCTTAGATGTAAAATGTCGTTATTACGGGCTAGTGGAGAGCGGCAGCTCGCCGCTCACTTTAAAGAAAGTGAGTCTACTTCAGCAGTTTGTTCATTTACATAGATTATGTAAGGCTTTGTTCTGCAGCTTAGTCCTTTTCTCCGACTACGGTTTTGAGAGAAAATTTCACGTCATCTCTTTTCGTAGATGTTTTAATAAATATCATTTCATTTCATTAAATATCAAATAATTTTCCGTTTGTCTTGCCAGCGGCCGCAAGTCAATGTTGACAAATAAATGATAAAAACTTGATTTTGAGATTATTTTTTCATATTGCCAGCATGTAAATCAAAGCGAGTGCCGATATGCGGAATGTTATTCGATGGAGTCTTTGGGTAGGAATTTTTGTCCCGAATATAAACATAAATTAAAAGTAAAAAGAACTATGATAAAACTAGAAATATGTATTTTTAACGAGGTTACATTTATAAACAGAAAAAAAAACTACAGTGAAAGTATAAAAAAAAAGCGAACGAAACTTAGACACAATAGACCTCTTCACAAACTCATTACAAACTTTATAAGAATATTTCGTTCAATAAAATAAAGTTAAAATAATTTTAGAATACTATTACAACGACATCTGTTTTCATAAGCTGAGACGATACGTTTGTTTATATTATCTGAAGAAGTTACTTAGGTCGTTCCCTGCAGCTGTGCTCGCTGTTTTGCGAAGGGCTCGCTGTGACCTTTCCTATAAATCCAACAACTTCAGCGGAGTGGGGACTGCACTCAGAAAGAAAAAGCACTGTAATATCGGGCAGAAAGTTTTCAGAAAAAATATTTGCTTAATGTACGTTTTCTTGGTATTATTGACATTTGTCAGAGTGTAAATACAAATGTATTTTGTATGTCCAAATGTATAAGAATTTTGTACAGTATTTTCATGGTTCCGAGCTAAAATGATAAAAACGGAATATTTATAGTTTTGTCTTGTCCGTCTCTCTGTGCGTCTGTCCGTCCATCCGTATGTCACAAGCCCTTTACTCAAAAACTACAAGATGTATATTAATGAAATTCAGCGTATAGGCCGTTACTTAGTTTGGTAATTAAATGACAAAAAAAATATTTCTAGGAGAGAAACTCAACACATGTAACAGAAGTTCAAATTTTGTTTTTCAGCAAATATCAACCTGTGGCACAAAGTTCGACAATTATTTTAAAAATGATTTAAGGTTTTCTGATTACATGAAAAATTTTGGAAATAATTGCTCCGAGAGTAGCGTCCGTCCTTCCTTAATTTTTTAAAACATATATCTAAAAATATGAAGAAAATTATTTAATTACGGTATCCCAATGTGTAGTTATGATAAACAAAAAGATAGACAAACAGTTACTTATGTATTACATGATAATGAGTGTTTACTTATTTTCTTCGGGTAATGCTTTTAGGACAGTTGGTTCGGAGCTATCAGTGACACACAATGAAGAACTTATTGCATTTAAATCGGCGGGGATAAGCGGTGATTACGAACACGTCTATTCACTTTGTTTTAAGTGCGCAACGAGACTTTGACGACTGACGGCGACTGCCAAAAGGCGGGCAATGAAAAAAAAATTTTTCCCTCTTGCTACGAGGAGGAGGTAAAACTTGCTAAACGCACACCCGCGCGCCCGCACGGTAAAGCTGAAATTAACTAAAAACTCCCCTGAAGTAATGACTTGTCGGCAGTGCTGTTAGCTGGAATATTATAACAGCTATGACAACTACGCCCGGCTCAGCCAGATGGCACGCGTGGGGTGCCGACGGCGAATGACTTGCCTATGGAGGATTCCTTAAGGTAATCGTCTCGGAATAAGAAGTCACTGGGGACCGTCACGGTCGGGCCCATTTTATTTCCAGCTGCGGTAGCGTTCCGGTACGTGAGGGAGTATGGTCTATGAGATCTTAGTGGCTGAGAGACGTAAACTTATTGACTAATCAATTTTGGTTTCGTTTATCGACCTCGGATGTGAAGGTGTCGGGCGCATCTGTGAGGACATTCCGTGGCCTACGGATGAAATGCTACGGTGGCGGTGCTTCGTAAGAAGCCGCTGTTGAGAAAAGCGCATTGGTGTGCGATTCCGCGATAGAAAAGAGTCGCTCGCTTTAATGCGTGCCTCAAAAACAGCCACTTCCCTTCCGTCTGTAAGGTAGCTGATGTAATTGGTATCCCTAAACCTGTAAAACCTCGCTACCTATCAGCTAGTTATAGACCCATAATCCTCCTGAGCGATTTAGCCAAATTTACGAAAAAATATTGAAAGCACGACTTAGCAAACATCTATTCGGCAAACACTTTATCATAAAGGAACAGTTCGGATTTCGCCCAGATTACTTCTGACTCCAACAAGCCCTCTAACAAGTCGAATTTATCACGAAGAGCTTCAAAACCAAGAAAAAGACAGTAGCTTTCTTTTCCAATGTAGCTAAAGCCTTTGATAGGGTATGGCACCCCATTTGAGACTTCCAGAAGATAGGGCTGAGGCCTATCCTCAGCCATATCTTCTGGAAGTCTTAAATCGTCTGATACACATAATACAGGCCTACGTCACCAACAGACATTTCATTTTCAAAGATGGAAATACACATTTATTAAGAAGACTCATCAGAGCAGAAGTATCTCAAGAATCCATACTCTTCCCCTTCTGTACTCTGCGTACACTAATGATGTACCGCGAACGACGTCAGTCGTCCAACTACCACCAATATGCGTGGTAAAACGGTTTATAGTATATATCCTCACCTTCAGAGGGCCATCAACGAGCTGGCTTGGTGTTTCCAAAATTGGAGTATTCTCCAATTTTGGAAACTATTGAGATATTGGAATCTCTATTGAGATGAATCCAAAGAAGTCAGCTTCGTCTACTTCAAACAGCAAAGGTAGGAGTGCACTTACGATTCACTACGGTGCTCTTTCATTCGTATCCACAATGCACACATTTTTTGGTAGCGCACTTACAAATATTTAGGCATCACGCTCGATAGGAACCTGCGTTTTTGTAATAATATTAAGCGTGTTAGAAAAACAGCTATATTCTACCAGCGCAAGTCTCAACGGCATGTAGGGTAGAAGCAAATTTTCTCTACACAACAATCGTACCATATATATAATGTACATAAGGACGGTGATGACATAGCATCTTCTGATTCGCTCACGCCGCCCAGACTGCATTAAAGAAATTTCAAGTCGTGCAGAACAAATTCTGCAGATCAGCCACAAACGCATACTGGTATGTCAAAAATTCAGTCCTTCATAGGGACTTAGAACTACCAACGACGACTACGATGACAACTGTCTGTTAACCCGGCGAGAGTGTGGTGAAAAAATATTCCATTGAGCATGTGATGGGGTATGATATACCCGAAAACAACTTGCCTTAGATCACTACTACTATCAAGTTAAATTATTATTTTATTTATTATTCCGTAATTCCGATATGATTATATATAATAAAAAAAAACACTGTACGGACATATTTTTTAATTATATATATTAAAAACATCAGAAGTGAAACCTTCAGAAAATTAAACTGCGAGAAAATGAGACGATACAGTATTAGGACTAGATTGATTATAGAGTATATCTATTATAATATTGGTGCCAAATGCATAAGTTATTTTACATTTTATGATTCAAGTTGAATGTTTTCAATTTGAATAGGTACAATAACTGTACATAATCAAACATACCTCTTTCTCTCGCATTCTATTTCATGTCATATTTTATCTCAATCTCTCGCAGACATTCTATTTCATCTCACATTCAATCTCATTCTCTCGCACGCTAGATCCTATAGATGTATACAATTGTCTCTGTTTACTGTCGCTTTTTCGTTTCATCGCATTTCAAATCACAACGGTGCTAAAGAAGTTTTCACTTTAAAAGGACACGTTTATTAATTTATTTTAATATTTATTAGGAATAAAAACTCGGATCGAGTAACATCCTCTAAACGCCAACTGCGTCTCATCAATGGTCATATATTCATTTGATAGCATCGAACAAATTGTTCAAAGAACATTCTAATGAAAGTCATATTGTCGATTTTTTTTTTTTCTTTTCTATCTCGAAGATTTGTCAACAGAGCGAACACAATTTTGTAAGAAAATAACCGTTTTAACGACATCATCGTACAGATTATATCGACTCCTGTTCCATTAGTCTTCCATAAGTCTTTTAGACTTTAGGCTAGATTTATTCAAATCAGCAATATACAGCAAGCCAATAAATGTATTCAGTTCTATAGATCTAGTTTCTTTCATATAATATTGATTTTTGAGCTTTTTGCAAGTGGCCTGTCGTCTCAAGTTTTCTTCGTTTATATGATTCAATATCACACTTTTCCTATCCTTGTTAAAAAAAAGCATCCAAAATTCTTTTTTAGGTTTTGCATGTTTTGCCCATCCTTGGACACCAGGACGCTGATCAATTATATTTTCTGACCGAGTTCATATATATGCACATGGCGCCTATTTATTATATTTGATTCGATTTGATATTTGATTATCTTTAGACTTGTAATAAGCTTGAGCAAATGAGCCACGTGTGTACTCAGGGTTGAAAGAGGTATATTATCGCCAAAATGCTGATCACTGCTATTTTATAAACAGTGGTCACTTAGCTTGTGTTTCCTTATCAGATTACACAATGTGTTCACTACAATAATCAGACACATCTGTCAAGTTCAATCCATCGGAAGATTTTTCTAAAACGTCGAATAACACAGTCTTGCTTCATCACTGCTCTCACCCATGTTTGTTAAAAACCTAAAAAAGACAAAAAAAATCGTTGTCTGTAAAGTCGGTTTACGGATGGTAGTTTGACGTGACAACGTCAAACATTACACTAATATAATATACAGAACGACACAAGGAGAAAAGTTAATTGTTTATACTATCAATTATATGAATCTTCATTATTTTTCAGTCAATTGTAACATAACCTAACATTACTGCTCTTGCCGATCGAGGCTACTTTTTTAAATAATAAAAAAAATAAAAGAAATATTAATGAAAAGATTAAACACATAAGCTTGAACAATGAGATTTTTAAATGCAAGAATTACCTACCATTATTGTTGCAATATTAAACACACATGAAAATCACAATAACATTTCACTTCACTTTATAAACACTTGACGAAAACAGTTCATGTGTATCTTTTGTGCTAGGCTGATCGAGTAGAGGGGAGATAGATGCAGCCTGAAACGAACTGAGCCGACCACTCGAGCCTCGCTTGCGGAACGGGACATCGAGCGTAACGGGACAATGACGTCAACTTTTTCGTGCATGCAGCCCGTAATATAGAGTTATTAGACGTTGTCACGTCAAAAATGTTAAAATTAACATAAAAAAATCAATGATGAAACTCAAACGTTAGCTATGATGCGGGGTATCCATTACCCTACGTACGTTTACGTGCGTATGTCTCGTACGCCGGCCGCCTCAACACTAAAATCACGACACCATGCCCCCTCGGACTTACTTAGCTCCAGCTACACGAAGTCGCTTACACATAAACAGTAATAATAACAAACTATGCCTATAAAAACAATTGTTGAGGTATGTGACACCCCACCACACTCCCGCCGGGTTAACTACCCGCGGTCTAGTTTGTGCTCTATAGCGGACAGATACGCGTACTCGACGGCTCGGCCAATCTGAGACACGCTACGAGACGGACCGCTTATCCCCTTCTTGCCCACGTTGTATTAAGCATCTGTGCTTACTCGCTTTTACATCTCAATTTCTCTTGATACATATTCATAATAAGCTTAAATAATAATGAAGCTAAATATCTTAAGTTTAAAGAACCGCATGCCGCTGTCCGCGGTTCTTTTACGCATATTTAGGGACATACAGTTCGTCCTTTATTTATTTATTATACTACGGTTCTTAAAAAAAGAAATTAATCCTGTTGTACAGTGACATTGTTACAAAATTGTACAGTGTGTTTATCTTATAATTATTACAAAAATCTCGTTGCTAACAATGAGTCTTATAAGAATATTAAATTACATCGGATAACAGTTATCCTATCGTTGAATTACAAAAAGACATATATACAAAAAGACAGAGACAGGGAGACAGTAGCTTTTATTTCTTGTAAAGGTATCAAAGCAGATGTTTACCTGCGACATATAGTAACAGAAACATTCTGCATGCAACCCAGCGTTGATCCTCGAATCTGTTTCTCCACTACGAATCTTCATCCAATGAATTGATATCGATGCGAGAGGATAGGATTGGAAGATATCGAACACCTAACCAAATTTTGATTTGATACTAGATCGGACGTCAAGCGTAGGTCTACCTCACGTGCCATACTTTTATTCCGAGTCATAAACGCACGTCACGCAAAAAGTGGTGAGGAGCCCATCTATTGGTAGTTTTAAATCTCTCGACGCCCTAATAGATGTGACTGACTGCGTTTTTCTGACGATTCACTGATTCGAAACGAAATATACGTAGAAATTGTATTGAATTAATTGGCGGCTAAGACATCTAAAAGTCTATGTTATCTCGCTCAACAGATAAAATAAATAATTTTCAAAATAATTTTAATCAAATTCAAGTATTTTAAATTAGATTAAAATTTATAATTCATTTAATTTGAATTATGAATTAATTATAGATGGATTTGGGGTCTGCAATTCCAAATAAATCTACAATTGTGTTATAATAATTTAAAGAAAATGCAAAATCAAAAAAAATGTGCACAAAGCTGTAAAACAGCAACAATGGGTTAATTTTTAAATTCGCGTCGCAATTTTCATAATTATTGTTCTTATAGCCTTGTATAAAATACAATGTCTCCTTGATGACTATTTTCTACAATTGTGGTTAGACAGCCTATTAGTATTCTCAAAATAGTACACAAATTTTTCGTAAAACGACAAAATATAGCCAAATTGGGAACGCATCCTGAGTACAAACGTGTATTTAACACGATTTTTTGATAAAGGTCAAAAAATTGTGTTAAATACACATGTGTACCTATATGTGCCGGTGCCTAAATGATAGCTGTTTTTATTGGAAAACTACAAATATCTAAGAAACCTTAAAACGGTTTTTGTTCCAAGTAATTTTGATTGTGATTTTATTATATTTTCAAATACACGGTAAAAATTAAAAGGAGACGAGGAACAAAGTTAACAACTTCGATAGCTAATAAACTGTATACTACAGAAAAAAACTCTCATAACGAATTTTAATATAATTTAGGTATCTATCCAACATTTCGCATAATAGAGTGCGTGATAAAACATTTTTTTATACTTCAATTTTATATACGAAAATTTATCCTAAATTTTTTTTTCGTTATTCGTTAATATACTTGTATGGCGTTTTAAACATAAGACACACCTGCGTATAAAATGTAATAAGCATCGATGAAAAAATAGCGAAGTTATAAGGCTGTAGGTGGACTGACGAAGAAAGGAAGGAGTTATAAGGGTTCCTTTTTAGGGTTCCGAGCTAAAATGGCAACAACGGGACTCTTATAGTTTGGTCATGTCCGTCCGTCCGTCCATCCGTGTGTCACAGACATTTTATTTAAAAACTGGAAGATCTATATTAACGAAATTTATAGCGTAGGCGTTTTGTATAAGCCGCTTCTTAGTTTAATAGTTAAATAACAAAAATAAGTATTTCTAGAGTTAGCATTCCATACATGTATCAGAAGCTGAAAAAAATTTTTTTCACTGTTATTTTGGATGCGCGAATTAAACAAGGAAAAATGTTAAAAATTAATGAATTTTTATTCCAAGAGCTTCTATAGGAAAAGACACTACACTCTAGAAACTAATGTTATAAATTTACTTAATTATATAACATTCACAAACATAGTTTGGCACACATTTCGACAATTCTTTAAAAAAAATTAAGGTGTTTAAGCAACTTTTTTACAAATTTTATATTTTCTAAAATAATCGCTCCGAAATTTGCGAAATTTGCTGCCCCCCCCCTCTACTTTATAAACAGTATACTCAATAAATACTTCCTACTAAATTATTTTGAACATGGTCGGATATACCGTTTTTGAGTTATTGCCGAAAAACTGCACTACTCAACAAAAGGACGTAAGTGTCACGAAGATAGCTCTTTTGCTGATGCACTCTGGCTTATACTAGTTTCATAGTAATAGTCAACATATGTATTTGTTTTCCTAGTTATAGGCGACTAAAGTGCTTATAACTATTCTGTGCGAGAAACATGGATAAAGTGATGGAACATGGAAAAACGTACTTTCCATTGTAATAATGGCTTCGGAGCCCTATAATGAGCATGACCTGACAAGCTATTGGCAAGCTTTTTTTATCTTTTGCTATTAGACTCTAAAAATAAGCTTAAGCAGAATATATTTGACGTGAATTTCCATGTTTATTCTTTTGTTATTTCTCTGTAGTCATTATTTTTTTTAGTTTTTACTACAAAAAATAATAAGTGCAGAAAAAAGTCATGAAAAAGCATGATTGTGAAAGATATTTATAGGCTTTTCCTAGAAATTTCCTATGAAAATAACATCACAGTCTTATTAGAAAAAAGGTAAAAGTTAAGAGAAGCTACGAAAAAAAACATATTTCCCTGAAAAAACAAAAAAGCTATAGAAAACCTATATTTCTACTAAAAAAATAAAAGCTGTAGAAAAACTATATTTTCTCTCAAAAAAGAGAGGACAAAAATAACTATATTTCTCTTAAAAAAGATAAGGCAAAAAATATTTATTTCTACTAAATAGGGAAGACCAATAATTCTATAAAAGAATAAGTTACAGAACCCTTATATTTCTACTAAAACTAAAAATAGAAAATATATATTTTTACTAAAGAAAAGAGAAGCTATAGAAAACCTGTATGTCTACAAAAAAAAAAGAATAGCTATAAAAAAAACCATACTTTTCTTGAAATAAAGAAAAAAAGCTAGAGAAAGATAAAAAATTTCCTACTTTTATGACATTGCGTTATAAATACTGGAAAATTTGAAAATAATCATATAACTCAACTCTTGATAGCGATAAAAACATGTTTATGATAAGAATTTATCTAAATTTAGTAGAATTATAAATAGGTTTTCTGTAGCTTCCCTTATATTAGTGGAAATATAATTTCTATAAATGAATAGTTAAGACTTGCCCTAGTTTTAAGTGAGTTAATCTGAAGCAAGAACTGGTATTAGAAACAAAGCGTTTTTAGCGAAAAAGCAAATTATGAATCTACAAATGCGATAGTGATTTTTAACTTTCCGCTATGAAAATGGAAAAAATAGTTAAGTTTGCGCTATACATAGTTTGCGACATTCGAAAGAGTCCACTCAGCTTAGACTTTCTAAAACGTTGGTTAAATTGGCTACGTACGTTTCGAGGTATCTCATAAATAAAGTTTTGAGATTTTTTTTTATAACTTTTAAACTACTTTATCGATAGGCACAAAAATCTAATCAACTCTTTCCAAAGCGGGTGCATCGGCTGCCGCAAACTGCATTGAAATCTTTATTCAATAAATATCCTCGGAGAATTTATTTTTTTATAAAAGTGTTTTTATATAATATTTTGTAAACTATCATTCCAATATCTATTCAATTATTCTTCTTAAAAAACGTTGATGATTGCTATATATATAAAAACTAGATAATCTGTTCAACAGACGTGGGAGAAAAAGTTTTCAAAAAGTATTTTTTAAAAATGTTTTATAAATTAATTAATCAATTATTCAGTTATTGTTGTTAAAAAACAACATTGATTGTTGAAAGCTGCATTAAAATCGGCCTTCCGACCATCTAGACTTCCGATTCAGAAGAGATTTCGTGTCTTTTTACATTATAAGAAACATATTTAAAAACCCTAATTTAAATCGAATGGTTATCACAAAACTTATACCTACGCTTGTGAAATCGGTAACAAATACTAGTGCAAATATTGCAAACTCTAAATGTTAACCCGAACTAAGTAATATATCTAAAAACCTTGTACGAAATCGGATGGATTCTATGAAACTTACAGTCGCAAGTGAATTCGGGAAATAATTCTTGTTAAGCAACAGTAAATCACAGCAGATGTCTATCTCAATTTAATGAATAATACTAATAAATTTAATGAATACCAAATCAAAATTCGTTTGACGATTGTAGAAATATGAGCATGTAATAACACACAAATAAATGTATAAAATCATGTAGAATGAAAAATTGCATATAACAACTTGGGCCATTGTAGCTTTCTATTAATAAAAGAAATTTCAGAACCGGTCCAGCTCTTACAAAATCCGTTTATAATATATAGATAAATATAAAATGCAAAAAATAGACAATAATTAGGGAATTTTGAAAATACAAAATCGTATTACATTAGTAGTATAGTGCCTATTGGTATTTTTTTGTTGATCCGCTTATTGAAAACGGTCGCGGAAATGCGATCTTATTAGGGTTTTCGATAATTTTTATAAATAATACATAAATGCTGTCCTATAACATGCTCACGCTATAAAACTGTCTTCAACACTAAGTAATATCATAATATTGAACTAGAAAAATATTTCACCAAGAAAATATAAAATTTAGCCATGTAAAACTAGAAAAAAAAAAGAAAATACATCCCATTACTCAGAAAAATCCTTATTCTCGGCGATATAAATATGAGCGAAGAAATGACACGCTATATCACGACACGAAATCCTCTCAAGAAAATGGTCACGTTTGACTCGACGGAATGAGAGGTTGCCGATTAACGTGCAGCGCGAGATAAGCCTCGAAATTCGTTATTACGTAAGGCGATGTTTGCGTGGTGTGGCCTTAGCTTTATGGCGATGACGACCGACCGGTCAGGGTTAAGATGACGCTTTTCGATCAGCAGCTGCATGCTCAAACCCTGATCACGGGCAAATTGATCAAGGATTTATTTTCTTAATTCAAATCAAACTGTTTCCTTTACAACTCATAGCGCACTTTGGTCCGTCGATCCTAGACATATTGGCCGTATTCACGACAACACAGACAATGTTCGATCCACTTTTACAACAGTGACTATGTCTCCGCATTACTTGCTTAAGGTTAGCAATGATCGTACGATCTATCTGCATTGAAGCCATTATTAGTGGTATAATATTCATTTCAAATATTGCTCCGAACGTATTGTTTAATATTTAAAACTTTTATCTGAATTCGTTTTTAAGCTTGAGCATCATTTTATAGTATTAAATTATCTAGTTAAACATATTTGTAATGGTTGTTCGATATGTATATAAACGTAAATTTAATTTACAAAGTATATACTAAAGTATGCTCTTCTAGTTTTATTAAGTGTATATAAAAATAGTATGGATTAACAATCATAGTTAGATATTAAAATATGTGTCAAATGTATTTTTTCTTATAGTCTTTCATACGAGATATTTTTTTCATTTCAAATCACCAAAGTGAAGAGGATTTTCATTATCTTATTTAAGACTAGTTTAATGTTATTTTGATAAACTGATCCCAATATAGATAATCGGAATTACCTGCCACACTTATTAAATCAAAGATACTCAATGACAAACAAAGAAGATAAATTTTGCATATCATTTCAACAAAATTTCGCTGATTAAGAATCGAACGTAGACACTTGCCCAGTATTTGTTTTTTTTATCCTGTAACTCGTAAGCCACTAAGCTTGTAGCGATAATAATATTATATGGACCAAAACAGGAAATAAATGCTTGCGGATCCGGAAACAATTTATTGTAAGCTTTCAAAGTGTGCGAGCGACGGTATTTTACGAGCGTTATTGAATTTGGTACACGACAACATGCCTTGAGTTAGGGTTGCCATATTCACTGATACATAGAGTTTATCGTACATGGGTCTCACTAATCACATACAAAATCCCTTTTTTTTTTAATATCAGCCACCTAGCCAGCCAGCCATAATGTCAGTCCCGCAGAAACTCAAAGCCAGATGTGGCAACCCTACTTTAAGTGGTCGTCGTCTACACCACCGCAATTATTCTATAAAGATTTTGGGGACGGCTCATCTATGTATATTCTTATATGTATGACAATATCATATACTATGCTGTTTATATATTTTACTAATATATATATAGTAAAATATAAGTAAAAATATGTTATCATATATTTTTCATAAATAGTCTAATTCCCGTAAATAAATTATATATTTCATAAATAGATAAATCCCGATCTGCATTTAATTCTGATCTGGATTTGACATCAGTTTGGATCTAGACCCCGATTCGGATCCCGTTTTTCACCCCACTCCCGATTCTACCTTCGACTAACTTTCAATTATATCACAGTTACCACCACTATTAGACATATGCTGCTGCTAAGTTATTTTAATATGATATAACCTCGCTCCCTTTCTTGATTTTGGTCCTGCTTTCCTTTTAATCTTGGATTGGTGTTAATTTTGATCCTTCTTTAAACAATGTTGTTGCTTGTAACTAATCGGTATCAAAAACATATCGGTCATGTGATGCCGCAAAAAAGTGTATAAAATTTGGTCAAATAACTTATTTCTATATGAAAAAAATAGATTTAAAGAGTAATCTTGGAGATAAAGGTGCGTATAAATAAATGAATAAGATTTTGGTTTAATATTATACAATTTGGTTTAATATTTATCTCTTTGGTACACTTTCATTTAAATCGATGCCTGTTTAGTAAGGCGGTTTCTGAAATCCGTTCATTGGTGTGTCTTTGATTGGACATTTTATCTGAATACTGAAACTTTGCGTCTCTTCTTTGTACCATCCAGATTATCATAAGAATCTTTTATGTTAGTGTCAGGTGTTAAAAAACTCTAACCTCATTTCTGGAACTGTTATTGGCTTCGTCTACAATTTCTTATTCTTCGAGATATATGAAGGGGTGTTTTATTTTGAATTGAAAATTTTCGGAATTTCTGATTTAGGCAGTAATTGGAAAAGAGTAGATTTAATCTGACGAAACCTTTTGAAATGTGTATTTAAACTCAATTTGTCTATATCAATGTGGCAGTTATTGCTTTGTTAATCACTGTCACATCATTAAATATTTGTGGATTAATATAGTCTTATCAAAGTCTATTTCATTTTTCGTTGAACTATCGGGGCTAATCAAAATTCATTTCTAGTGAGGTCGCTTTTCGAAAAAGAAGTCATTATAAAGAGTCCGTTTCTTTTTAAGGAAGTGGCATGTCATTACCGCTTCCAGTTTAGGAATTCAGTTTTAATTTGACCCACCAGTCGAAGTCAGTGTGTATACATATATAACGTTCAGCAAATACCGTTTAGAAATTTAGTAAGGTATGTAACTCTATTCGATAAACTTTTTACCTTCACTAAATTATTGCCAAGGCTCTATATAATTGATAAGACTGACGTCATTTTGAGTCAAGCCACTTCCTTTCCGGTAGATATCCGCTATGTTGGTTTATTGTGTTTCCTCCCCATCTGCTGACTTTAGAAAAATTGATAATGCGCCAGATTAATCCGTCCATTGTTTCTTCCAGCTTAGCAGTGTTCTCATTGGAACTCAAAGCGTATTCATTGTATGCTGACAGGTTATGTCGTCACGGTTGATAGCCAGTCGGATTCTGAGGAGGGAAAAAATTCCCTTCCTTGAAACATATCCTGGAACTCCATGTCTTACCATCACCACGATCACCACGATGTCCAGGATCAGCGAGTTCGCCAATGCCTTCGTCCCGTTTGTTTGCGGTGACGCTTAAAAACGATTTCTATATAATCACTATGCTTAGTGCATAATGCTTGATGATCACAGTGGTGTAAAGTCAAATTTTACTTTGGTGGACGGTGCTACCAACCACCCTCTTTAATTAGTAATCTCTTATGATACGCCTTCCCATCAAATTTTGGAAATTTGTTTCATTTCTCCCTCTTTACAGGATTTATGAAAATTTCAATTCGTTTAATGAGTGTACTAAATATCTGGAAAACGGAACAACGGCATAGCAAAAAGTTTAAAGAAAATATTTATTATGTATACTATTCACTCAACTTTAATGGTATTTAGTAAATAATAACATCAATAATAATATTATAAATGTAAAAGTGCCTCTGTATGTCCGCCTATTACGTTTTGATGCCTAAGTTGTTGTAACTACAACATAATAGAGCACACCGTATTGTAATATACGG
Organism: Eumeta japonica; assembly: GCA_005406025.1. NCBI lineage: Eukaryota > Metazoa > Arthropoda > Insecta > Lepidoptera > Psychidae > Eumeta > Eumeta japonica. The sequence goes on from BGZK01000782.1 coordinate 282,323, forward strand.
CCTAGTTTTTGTTTGTTTTTCTCTCTGTTTGTCTGTTTACCATACTTTTACTGTCTGTTTACTTGTAATTCAACAGTAATTGAAACAAGTTGGAATAATTTTAATAAACTGATTTTTGTATGTTTTTATAACTAGAACTTTTAAAAGTCATCAATATTATTTATTTTATCGGTCATGCTTATTGTTTGCTTTGTTAAGAAAAGGAGCTGCGTTAGACCCGGCGATAAAGATTAAGGGGGTTGGGATATACATGGCGTGAGAGGATTAATTAGAGCGAAAACGAAATCAAGAGAGGGTGTCAATAGATCGATTGTAACTATGTGGTAACTAATAATATTTTGATAATAAAATAGTTAGAGTAAAGGGTCTTTACACTGCGTATTTTGTCAGTACTATATCCTATTGTTATAATATTACAGATATATAATATAATAATGATATGCAATAGTATGTGACGATGCTTGGTTTTTTGTAATGGAATTATACATAATACTTTATATTTTCCACGACTTCGTTTTTCGTTCCTGTGCAAAATTTACGTGAATCCGGAAACAGTATCGATAGCTGGATTTATATCGGAATCGAGAGCTATGATGCGATTGAAAAAGAGAGAGACGCAGGGTTAGAACGGAAAACAAGAGCGAAACGAAACTAAGTGTAATATCTGAACTTGAATTGAGAACAAGATTTGGATTGGTATCAATTATTGCAAAATTACTCGATATGGAAAGCGAGGATTTAATCATATATCCGCGATGACGAAGCCGTGGGCAA